>ML808881.1:147924-160248 GCA_009831015.1 Picea engelmannii
TGTTACCTTGGCTCAGGTCCCAGTCAAGAGTGTCTTGATGGATGTGGTTATTGCAGATATTCCCCCCAAATATGGTATGTTGTTATCCAGATCATGGGGAGCCAAGTTGGGAGGTTCTCTACAATTGGACATGTCATATGCCAGAATTCCTATATTCGGTGGTCAGTTTACCCGATTGTATAGAGAAACAAGATTGGCATATACTGTTAGTGATCCTTAGAATCCAAATAATTTTCCCATTTATGTCGCGGACCAAGATCTGGGAAACTGCATATTATCTTTCGATGATGGTTTAAATGGATGTCCAGAAGAACTTGATATGAAGCAAGAAGAGCTTAGCCCCGTGACTAAAGAACTATGCAAAAGTGGTCTCTGGAAGATGTACTTCGATGGCGCTTCATCTTCTGAAGGAGCTGGTGCTGGCATACTTTTGATAGCACCTGAAGGTAAGTTTACCGTTCCTTTCTCATATCGCTTGCAGTGGGACATATATTACACCAACAACGTGTGTGAGTACGAAGCATTAGTCTTAGGGTTAGAGGCTGCAAAGAAGTTAAACATAAAAAATTTGGAGGTTTACGGTGACGCTGAATTGATAGTAAAACAAGTAAACCGACAATACCAAGCCAAGCATCCCAGATTAAGGACATACAGAAATTGTGTTTGGGATTTGATGGAGAACTTTTTCTCATCTATAAAAGTCCATTTTATTCCTCGCACAGAGAATCTACATGCTGACGCATTGGCTAAGGCAACCTCGACCTTTTTCCCTCCCACGAATGTTAAACTGAAATATCATATTGAAATCAGATATAAGCCCTCTATACCAGACAATGTCCGACACTGGCAAGTTTTTGAAGATGACGAACAAATTCAGAAATTTCTTATAGCAATAGGCGAGTTCTCTAAAACCCATCCAGATCAAGAAAACCAAAACGACCCGATGTGGGTCATGCAAGAAGATGAAGATCCTGAAACTTTCCGAGGAAAAATAGCCGATCATCGCATGTTGGTCCTCAAAAATAACCAAATTCCGAAAGGATTAATTCCTTTAGAAAGACTCTTCGATCAGAACGACATACCTGTGAAGTCCACTTTACAGCCTCAACCAGAAGAAGTGGAGGACTGCGACATAGGGATTGAAAAAGATTCCAAAATCATAAAGATATCTAAATTCCTCCCTCCCAAGGTAAAAGACCAGTATAGAGACTTACTCAAACAGTATAAAGATGTTTTCGCCTAGTCCTATGATGAGCTTCGAACATATGATACTTCTATAACTGAGCACAAGATACCTTTGAAACCCGGAGTTAAACCTTTTAGACAGAAGCTCAGACAGTTTAACCCCATTTTGTTGCCTATTATTGAAAAGGAGGTTAAGAAGCTTTTAGACGCAAAAATAATTGTACCTCTGAGATACTCGGACTGGATAGCAAATTTGGTCCCGGTCAGGAAAAAGAACGGAGAAATTAGACTGTGTGTAGATTTTCGGAACTTGAATAGGTCCTCTCTTAAAGATAATTATCCACTTCCTAAAATGGACCACGTCCTAGAAAGGGTAGTTGGGGCAAATTGTATGTCTATGATAGATGGGTTTTCTGGGTACAACCAAATCGCCATGAATGAGCAAGACAGAGAAAAAATTGCCTTCACCACACCATGGGGTACATTCATGTATGATAAAATGCCTTTTGGTTTAATGAATGCAGGGGCTACCTTCCAGCGCACTATGGATATCAATTTCATTGGGGAAAGAGATAAGTTCGTAGTAATCTACCTTGACGATTTGACGGTTTTTTTCTAAAACTGATGAAGAACATTTGGTCCATTTAAAACAAACTTTCGAAAAATGCCGCAGATATGGTCTGTCTTTGAACCCAAAGAAATCACATTTCACTATGCAGGAAGGTAAGCTTCTAGGGCATATCGTATTTAAAGATGGGATCAAGATTGATCCTAAGAGGGTTGAAGCGATACAAACTATCAGGATTCCTGAAGATGGATCCTGATCTGGATCCGAAACGTCGACAATCTAATGACTATACTGTGGTTTTTCCGATCATTAATGAAAATTCCTAGAAATGTTAAAGAAATTCAAGCTTTCTTAGGAACAATAAATTTCTTGCGAAGGTTTATACCAAACTTCGCTGAGATTGTCAAATTGATCACAACAATGCTAAAGAAAGATAGCAGAGTAAATTGGATGACCGAGGCCAAAGCGTCGTTCGAGCGTATCAAAAACGTCATCAGCGAGGCACCTGTGTTAAGAAGCCCTGATTATTTGAGAGATTTTTTCATCTTCTCATTCGCTTCCGAACATACTATGGCCGCGGTGTTGCTGCAAAAATATGATGGAGGCTTCGAACACCCAATCACATTTTTTAGCAAGAGCCTTAGAGACGCCGAGCTAAAATACGATATAATAGAAAAACAGGCATACGCGATGGTGAAACCGCTAAAAGAATTCAGGACTTACGTTTTTCATTCAAAAATTATCACGTACGTACCAACTAGTGTTGTGAAGGATATATTGGTACATCCAGATAGTGATGGAAAACGAGGGCGTTGGCTCGCTAAAATACAAGAATTTGATCTAGAAATCAAGCCAACTAAATTAATAAAAGGAAAGGGTCTGGCTAAACTCTTGGCTGTGTCGAACCTTAGAGCTCTTGAAATCAATTGCCTCCAAGGAGAAGACGAAGATACACACTTGAAAGAGCCAGATGACCAGACGTATCCAAACAAGGTTGAAGAAAAATTCACGTCGTCAGGCTGGTATAAAAATATAGTTTTCTATTTGTTAAGCCTGAAATGTCCAGATGGACTAACACCAGCCAAATACATAACTCTAAAACTCCATGCTGTAAAGTATTGCATCTCATAAAATCAACTATACTGGAAGGATCCACTCGGGTTCTTACTAGTCTGTCTGGTTGAGACAAAAACTCCATTGGTCATAGAGGAATTCCATGAAGGAATTTGTGGAGGACACCATGCATGGAGAGCCATGGCCTACAAGATCCTGAGGGCCGGATACTATTGGCCAAAACTATTTTCGTATGTTAATGCCAAAGTACGTGCTTGTCACTCGTGTCAAGTATTCGCTGGTAAGTAGAACCTCCCTGCATTACCACTCGTTCCAGTCAAAACTGAAGCCCCATTTCAACAATGGGGATTAGACTTTATAGGGGAAATTAATCCCCATTCCAGTGCTCAGCATAAGTGGATCTTAACGACCACTTATTATTTTACAAAATGGGTGGAAGAAATTCCAACTAAAAGGGAAAAAGACTCGGTGGTGATCGACTTCTTGGAGGATAACATATTATCAAGATTCGGATGTCCCCGAAAGATCGTCACTGACAACGCCCAGGCTTTCAAATCCATGGCTATGGTCGACTTCTGCCAAAAGTACAATATCGTTCTTGGCCATTCCACTGCTTATTACCCTCAGGGAAATGGGCTGGCTGAATCGTCTAATAAGAGTCTGGTAAATGTAATAAAAAAAGTACTGAACGAAAACAAGAGGTCCTGGCATGTCCATTTGAAGCATGCATTGTGGGAAAATCGCATCAGCACTAAAAGGTCTATTGGAATTTCACCTTTTCAGATGGTATATGGGACCGAGGTGGTTCTGCCTATTAACTTAGCATTGCTAGTGATGAAATTATGGCAGGATCAAAATGAAGAGCACAATCATGTAACCAGAAGAATTAACCAACTGATTGAGGTTCAACAGCTCAGAGTGGAGGTTGATGAGAGAATGCAGAAGTACCAGGACGATATGAAAGCATTGCTCGATCTCAAAGCAAAGGACAGAGAGTTCTTCCCAGGTGACTTGGTGTTAATATGGGATGCGAGAAGGGAAGAAGCCGCGAAGCATGGCAAATTTGACTACCTTTGGTATGGACCATTCAGGGTCTCGGCTCCAGAAGGAAAAAATTCCTTTCTCCTGGAAAATATTGATGGAGAAGTTCTCAGCGCCCTTGTCAATGGGAGATATCTAAAGCATTACATGACTTGACAATCATTGGATGAAAAAGGAAATAAAATAAAATGAAAAATAAGAAATCGTATATATATATATATATATATATAATTGTAAATAAATAAATTTTATTATAATTTTTTGTACATATTTATGTTTTTGCTCAAGCATTTACTTTTAATTTTTGGTTTTCCTTCATGGACTCTCGACGCATTTTAAACCAATTCGTATTTGTTTTTTCAGGATTCCAGCTATAGGCGAAACTAGCTCAAGACATAAGGTGCGGATCAGTGTTGGAGCTAGGACAACATAAAACAAGTGATACATATGAAAATTCATAGTCCACGAGGAAATTGAAAAGACAAAGGTGAGTTTTTTCGATACACAAGTCATGAAAGGCTGTTTTAGCAATCTGAGGTAATATTGTTCAAACTACAATATAGAATATTAGATTGCAGGACTATTTTTGGCTCGATGGTCTTCGTACTAAATTTGAATGATAGATTAAACCCAAAATGCAGTCAGTCATAATTTTTGTTCCCAAATGCATTCGAAGACTAGTCCAGAACTGTTGTGATCTTTTTGATATTAAACCATTTGATTGCTGCCTTGTTTTCTGTTTATTTTGGGGCCTAACTTTAGTGAGTCACTATCTTCCAAAGCCTTTGGGAAGGGATAAATGGTTTTTCGTTTCAAACCCCAGGGATTCCGAAGCAGATCTTAATAAGAAAACTGGTTTTCACAACTACTTGATCCTCTGCTAAGCTAAGGAACGCCTATAGCGATCCTAACTTTCCTAGGTTTTTCAATAGCGTCCAAAAAATCAAAGCTTGCTTAAACAGGATGTTGCTTTAAATTTTATTATTCTCCCCTGTCTCCCTAAGAACTAAAGGTCTTGTGAGGGTCAAAGGAAGGTTGATACCAAGTAATCAAAATAAGTTGACAGACCTCTGATAAAAAATATTACACAGATCTCAGCCCTGATATAAACTGATTGCTCCCATCTTCGTGTTTTAAAAGTAAATACTGAGACAGGTGGTGAAAGGAAATTCAGAAATGATTGCCCCCACCTAGTCCATTAAGACGATGAAAGGAAATTCATAAATGATTGCCCTCGTCTTAGCGTTTAAATGCATAAATATTTTCCGAAGTGGTGAAAAGAAATTCAGTGAAAAAGGGTCAGACAACTTCACCGGGGTACTGAACAGGCTCGCTGGCAGTGAAGAAATGTCTGAGAGATCTGTAAGGCTGTTATACATAAACATCAATTAACTCCGGTAATCAATGCTTTCTGAGAACTGGATCATTTCCCCGAATTCCGATGGGACTCCCCTTTTTTAGATTATATAATATCATTCTTTGATGCAAGCTGAGAATCACAAGACCTGTTGAATATCCTAAGGCAGTTAATACTGTCTGGAAGCATTCCCCAAACTTAATAGTGAGAAAGAGAAAATTGCGAAGGCGACTTCAACTGTCTTTGGAAAGAGTATCTGAGTTCGAAAAAGTTTCTGGGTTACCAAGCGAAAGCTTTTTTCCCCCTTTCTCTCTTTTTCCTTGGATTTTTTCCTTGATTTTAGCCTATGACTCCATTTACCCAATTTTGGCACCTGGTCTACTGTTCTTCCCGCCTCACAGGGAAGCGAGATCCCTAGTTGGAGCCTATGTTGGAGCCGCCCTTGTTTTTTCACCTCGCGCAATTTTCAACGTTTGATATTTGACATTTAAAGTTGTTCTTCTTTTCCTTCCAAAATCATAAGACTCTTAAATCTCGTCATATGAATAGCAAGGCTTTTTCACTTTCAAAAGAAAAGATCCATTTTTCGCCAATATGTTTGCCTTTTTGTTTTATTTTGGAATGTCGCAAGTCGGATATCGCAAGTCGGACACATTGATTTTTTAATTCACAAGTCCCGAGTTGCGAGAATGCGAACTCGGTTCTAATTTTTCGCCCAAGGAAAAGAATAGTATAAAACCTTTAACCTTTGTTTAGACATCGTTGGGGTTTCACGCCTCGGCATTCGTCGACCCTAAATTTCTGTTCTTACAGTCCCGATATCCGAGAACGCGATAGCTTTGGTGAGAACCTTGGTTGATAACGAAAGGTAAAAAACCAACCACGGTTAAACTTGGTTCTTGGCACATCGTCGGTCGGCATTTCCTTTCATAAAGTTAAGGTGTCCAAAACTCCGATTCACGAAGTTGCGACATAATTATATCAAGATTAATTATCGCCTAATCTAAGGTTTCCTTCTCTTAATTCGAGCCTAATTATCGCCACATAGCAATATCGCGACTCGGCATATCATTCTCCTAAAATTTTGTCTTCGAATTCCTGAGTCACGATATGGCGATTAAGTTAATCATATCATTAAGGATCCGAAAATCACGATTACCATTGATTACATTAAAATCGTCCCTCGCAGTATCGCGATTTAAAGGGTCAAAATGCGAAAACAAAGTTCGCGATGCAACGAAAAGCGAGGAAGTTTTTAAGTCGTTAAGATTTTTAATACTTTAAAATTAAACGAAATACGTCCCGTGCTTCAAGGTTGGCACACCTCACGAGTTATTTATTTATTTACTCTCCATAACCCAAGTACCTGTCAAGCTTCCCAATATTCATGACATTAATGGGAAATTAGGGTAAATCCACGAAGAAAATAAGATCGGATTTTTTCAATAAATTTGGTTTTATTCGCGACTTGACAGACTTATGTCAAAGGTACATGGTTGTCAAATACATACGAGATGTCGTTTTACTTTTTAAAACATTTTTTATTAATGCATAGAGCTCGCCTTTCCCCGAGGATACTCATTTCCGCATGTATACACAGGTCTACTGCAGGAGAGAAAAACAACAAGCTTCGGCTATGGCACCAAGGAGAGCAACGAAAGAAAACATTGAGGTTGCGACACAGGGTCCGGACAACGTCTCAGATAATTCACCTCGGACGAGTGGCTCAGTAGACACCTAGTCGACTATCTCAGATATTCTGAAATTCGGGCTGATAAGCTGCCCAGACTCAGATGACGATGACATTGATATTGTAAGGGACGACCTGAACACTAAGTATAAGACAGTTGTTCAGTCGGGAATGCACCTAGTTGCAGCCAGACCTCGGTTTCTCCCATACTACGACATGATCCGATGGGCATTGGATCATGTCGATTTACCCACCAGAACCATCATAAATGACTGACGAAACACGGTCGGGACTTTCAGACCAGAACATATCCAGTCTATGTATAGGCTGCCAATGACTTATGAATATATATATGGCAGTGAATTCCTGCAGGAATTCAAAAAGAAGGAGTGTGAAGAATATGATAAAACCATGGGTGGTTTGATAAAACACTGGGTTTCGCGCTCCGCAACATTTAGAGTAAATGATAAGGGCGTGTATTCAATTTCTTCGCTAGAACCACCATTCATATATGTGGCAATGATGGCGTGCCGGCTTTTCGGCAGTGAGGATACCACACATTTTTACATCCGGTGGGTACCCCTCATCTTTTGGGTAGCAGAAGGCAGCTCATTCAATTGGTCGAAGATGCTCTCCGATAGTTTGTTCGACAGGGTCACAGAGTACCGAGAGAAAAAAGAAGTCGGGAGGGCATCCAGATTCTTCATGTCTGTGTATATGATGGACGCAATTTGCTCCATGACGCCTTTCCCTTTAATGAATTGGGCTTGGAGTCCAACCGAGGAAAAAACTGTACATGAGTACCATGATAAGTTGTGGGAAAATAACGCAAATAAGTTTATTTATGAGATTTTCAATTGGGTGATGGTGCCCCTGCACATCGCCATTTTTGGTCTTACACCACCCCACATCTCTGATAGCATTGCTACGAATTTGAGCCGTATCTCAGACTGGTACGTAGAGGAAGAATTCTCCTATTTGAGAGTTTTCGGAGCCACTGTTCCTCCTCTGGCGCTCCCTCAATTCATCCCCGACAAGCTATCCTGTCATGAGATTGCTCGGCAAACAGTAATCGGCGGAGTGAGCAAAGAGCTCAAAGCGTCGGCCAAGAAGGTATGGCCATCTTTCCCTATTCGGCTGAATTCATATTCATTATTAGATTTTGGACATGCTAAAGATGAGGCTGCAGCCATTGAAGACTTGATCCTAGTCTCTATCGAGTACAAGAAGCATGATCCTCAGGGGATCATAAGCACTCATTTGGGAAATTGCGGATTAAAGAGGTTCGAACATGAATGTTCTCCCTCGGATGATGTTTTCCGAGCGACGAGGTCCTATTCGAAAGTGCAATTTCGAATCAGATCTCTGGCACCTGAAGATAGGGCCTTTATTCTAAAATTTTAGGGACATAGGAGAAGATGCCTTCTCGTTGTGTTGGGAGGTTTGGGACTTTCTAAGGATAAAGAAAAGGAGGCCGGAAGTTTCGCGGGGCAAACTTCTAATCCCGATAAATGTCAGGAAGGGAATCAGGGACAAAATCCCGAACAGGGAAAAAGTCCCGAGCGAGAGAAGAGTCCTGAGCAGGAGAAGAATCCAGAAAAGAAGAAGATTCCTGAGCAGGAGGACAATCCCGAAATAGAAAAAGAGGTTACTGATCCTCCCAAGGAGCATAGTCCTGAGGTGGAAATAAAAGACACAGACCCACCGAAAACTCAGAATCCGGAGGCAGGGACTAATACCTCTGATCCCCCGAAAGAGCAAGATCCACTCAGCACACCAGGGAAGGTGGCGAAGCAGATCGGACAACCCATCACCTCTGTCACACCCTTGCAGTAAGCACAGGGAGGCGTAAATGAGGGATGGATTTTCGGGGAAGAACTGAGACCTATAAGGGCAGAGGAACTCCGCCCTAATGATTTCTTTTTTGACAGAAAAAGGAAAGTTGTGGTCAAGCAGGAATTTCATCAAGAGGGAGAGTCCACTGTTAAAAAGTTCAAAGTGATGACCGATGGGATGAACAAAAGGAAAGATTCATTTGCCACAGAGATTGCAGGGACATTGGGAGCGTACGCGACGGAAAATCAATTCTCGGTCGCGGCATTAAAAAATCAGCTCAAAGCAAAGAATCGACTGATCAAGACTCTTGAAGCCCGAATAGCTTCGGCTACGAAAGATGCTAAGAGTCAAGCAAGTGGGGCAATAGATCTGGCCCAATTGGCCGATAAGAAAGAAATTGAAGTCCTCAAGACCAAACTGGAACAAGAAAATTCTACGATTTGAGATGGTCGGGTACAATCGGGCCAGCAGAAGGATGCAATTACACAGCTACAGACTCAGTTGAAGATCGTAGAAAGCAAGGTGGTTGACATCAAGATCGTTAAATCTCAAGTGAATGATATTCGGAACAGGATCTCCTCTGCTCAACAGAGCCTGCTAAAAAAAGTAGGAGAGATTTGAGAAGACTGCTTATTAATACAACGAATCTCTGAGAATCTGATTAACAAAGAAAGGAACGCAGAAGTTGCTCAGGTCGCTTTCCAAGGGGCAGTGATAGCGACCAACATCAGGTTTTCAGGGCATCCCGGGCTCACCATTGCCGAACAAACCAGGGGTAATATCTTGTTAAAGAATTGGGAACAGGATATTACTTTAAGCAAAGAGCAGGCTCAAAAAGTGGCAAATTCGTTAGAAGAGGCCATCAATAACATAAATAGTGAGCAGTTGGGGATATAAATTGGAACTGACACAGAGGCGCTAAGGCAAATAAATATAGATCTGGTTTCTCTCAACATAAAGGGGGAGAATGAGAGAAGTTCAACGGAAATATCCAAGATGGACAGGGTAGACCCAACTCAAATCTACAAACATTTGATTCAGCCTAGTGCACAACTTGGTGCCCTTGAACTTGTTGATATACAAATAAATGATAAGCTTCCACAGTTGGCCCGAGAGTGTTATCTTGTCGAAGCCTATTGTCAGGTCGAGCCTTCACAACTTGTGACCCAGTTTGTGGACAAGTGTATCATGTACACTGAATCCATGCGAGGACATGCACCTAGCACTTCTTGAAGATAGAATGGGTGAAATGGAATTATCTCGCTCCCCCAAGCTGTCAATGCAAAACCTTCACAGCTTGTATTTCATTTTTATACAAGTGTAGCATATGTACTAAATTTAAGCAAAAACAAGCACCTGGCACCTTTTTGTAAACAGATTCGGACAAATGGAGTAATTTCTCTCTTTTGAACCGAGAGGCAAATTTTGTATAAATAGATCACAAAAAGAAGAGAAAAAGGGATGGACTTTTTGGGACTAACTGTAAGAGAGTTTTTGCATCAAAGGAGTTAATACAAGCAATTTGAAGATTCCCGATTCTATCACGACTGTGTTGCAAGTTTGTTTTGTCATGTTCTTTGTTTCTTTTCATTTTGCTCTACATAATTGACGTGTATCACTGTAATTTAGTACGACCACTACTATGGTGAAAGGTTTGCATCTTTTTCTATAATTGTCTCTTGTCTTTCCTCTGCACCAGCTATTAGCGGGTGTAAGACCAATTTACACTTACAAAATTTTATGTTTATTTACACTAGGTCAATTATTTTTATGTCAATTGCTTCTTCTGTGTATACGTGAGTTTTCCATTAACAGGAACTTCGCGTCATCTACATCTTAATGTTTTCTCCAATCTCATGTTATTTTTATCAGAAACAACACAGTTACAGGAAAGGGCCTTCAATTTGCATTCTTATTTCGTTTTTTCATGCAAAAGTTTCTCTTTATTTTGTTTGAATTAAAACAACAAATAAATTCTCTCTTTAAAAAAAACCATTTCCATACTGGAACTGTTCCTAAATGACTGTCCCTGCCGCAACTCAACCTAACATTCAACCCGGGCTATCTAATCAAATACATATCGCTCTAAATCTCTTTGACACAATCCTTAAAACTGCAGACACCCAGGACGAATTGGAACGATCATGGGCAACCATTGAGCATGACATAACTGCTCAAGAGCAGTTGGAAGCTAGATGACGAGAACGTAGAAATCTGCTCTAGTTTCTCATACCAAAGGTTAGTATAATCCTGTATCAACCTTTTGTATACTTTTGGATGCCTTGACACTGTACTTTAAGCCTTAGTACAGACTCAGGAACAACACCATGCACCAATACCACAAAATGATAAATCCCATATATGTATTCCAAATCCTCCATAAAAAATGTGCCAATCAAACTGCTAATATGTGCCTCTTCCAATGTACTCGAAAAGTACCAATCATGCATAAACTATTGATAAACAATGATGTACAACATGATCACTTCATCAAATCACCAACCATATGTCTCAATATGTATCCCAATCCATATGAAAAATGCATGCACCATGATATCAACATATGCTTCCAATAATACATCATAAGATATACCAGCCATGTACACCACCATCAACATCACAAAATGATTAATCCTAGTAGATCAACATCAATCCATACTCTTGGGTTAGTTCCATGCACCCAATATTTATTTTTATTATACCATTGTGTGATCTCACCATGAAAACCTACAACAAAGAGTGTCATAACCTGCAATAAACAATGTTAGACCCTGCAATACACAGTTATATGATCACATCAAATTCCAAGCCATGTGCATTGCCTTTTCCCCAAGGCTTTACAACATATATGTGGTATGATGCACAACAGAGCGCATGTGTATGCAACCTATTCAAGGTCAGAACATGTATGCACGTGATTGTCACCACTGTCACCCGCGTGTGCCTCAATATATGACACTTTTGTACTTCCCTTCAGTCTTTCATTCTTATCTTGCTGCTCTATCTTCTTCACCCACTTATGTATAGTACCCTTCTCCTCAGAACTTGAGCTCTGAGCATCCATATTTTCAAAGATATCTCCCTTTATTACTTCATTCCTTCTTCTAGCCATGCTATGTGAAGTCCTCATCATGGACTTTCTTCTTGTGTTCCAGCACTCCTGGGATTTGTGGCCAAATCCACTATAGCTATAGCATCTCATAGAGTTACAACGAACATTAGTATGTCCTACTTGATCACATCTCCAAAACCTTGTGGTGTTATAGAATCTTTCATTATATCTCCTTTCATAAGATCTACATTCAAAAGATTTATGACCATATCCATTACATGAATAACAATGCCCATGAAAAACACTTTCATACATTTTCTTTGGTGTCCCAAAAGTTACTTCCTGATGTCTTCCTTTCTTTGTTCTTTTGAAATATTATTTGTCTTGTGTAGATGGTTGTTTTGCAACATTGTCTTCCTTCTTTGATGGACTTACCTCATGCTTCTTTGAGGTTCTTGCTTCAACATGTGTATCTTCTCCTTTGTATCCAAGACCTGATTTATCACATGGTGGTCTTTGAC
>ML808881.1:161235-176151 GCA_009831015.1 Picea engelmannii
TTCTTCTTTCCTTCCCTTTGAGCTGCAAACTTTGACTTGTTCTTCAACGGAACATATCCACCGATGGTTGCCTTCCAAATAGCTGCTCCCATTTTCTTCAAATATAATCTCATCTCTATTCTCCAAGTGGAATAGTTTTCCTCATCAAGGAGTGGAACTTCATCATCCATTTGTGTTTCTATGGATCTCCTTCATGGTTGTTAAGGCTTGTAGTGAAATCCCACTCTAATAACAATTGTTGGACACACCTACCACACTTAGAGGGGGGGGGGGGTGAATAAGTGTGGGGATCTTTTTCCCAAAACTTCCCTCTTACACAAAAAATCCTTTGTTGACATTCAACATTTTCTCATTACTCATTGTTGTCATTTATAATCAGTTAGATGTGAATACATATCATCAACATATATCATCAACATATCATCAACAAATCATCTCCACAAGGAACACAAAGAACACAAGATGTATGTACAATTTTTCTTTTTATTATGGACTTCAATCCAGGGGTTTTTCATAAACAACTAAATAGAGTAAAACTCTACAAGAGCACCAACTCTATATGCAAGACTCGTCTTACATTCTCAGCACCAACTGAGATGAGGCAACAATCCTCCACATATATCAATCTGTCAACATAAACAAGTGCATCAACCATGCACCAAGTATATACCAATAATGTGTCAAATAATAATCAACAATGACTCATCAATATGTACCAACATCATCAACTATACACCTCATGTATGTGCCAACTCATCAACTGCTTGTCTCAACCATGACTAGTTTTGGATTAGCCAACAACCCTAACTTGAAATAATCATAACTTTGTACTTGTAATGAATAAATATCTGAAACTGATATAAAATTTTCTTCAGTATGTTTTATGAAATTCCTCTAGGTGGCACTACTTGGAACCTCTCAGAAAAGGCATTATAGAAAAAATGGTATGCCTTGCTGAATTCTGGATTATTCTAGAGAGCGAACTTGTAGAGCGTGGCCCGCATAAAATATTCATTGAATTGATATGAAACTATTACAAAACATACTAAAGCATGTACCCTAACCAAAAAATTTGTTCCTACTGAATTTGTATCTTTTATGAAGAAGTTATTACATTTTTACCCGAAACACCTATTTTTGACTAGTTTTAGGACTAGCCACAAACCTTGTTTTCCACGGAGTGTAACTCCCAAAATACAACGACCCACAAGATAAATTTTTTACCACAGATACTTGGGTATGTTTTGTCAATGGCATAGAAATTTAATGGTCTGAAGAATTATAGAAAAGTTTTTATAGTGAAAATGGTGAGATGACCTGTAAATAACATACCTTAGAAAGCACCATCAAAAGAATTTATCCTTCCTTGCATTTCGGCCTTATTTTCTTCACCTTTCCTCCGAATTTCGTCTTAGATATCCTTGTTTACCTCAGACACATATAGATATTCAATATTCTCAAGTGTGATTAAAATGAGAGAGACTTTCCTCTTATTTATACTCTCCAAGTAGCTTCCTTAAAAACATCTTCTAGGTCACTTGGCCCCACTTTCCTTATTTTAGCGTTAACCCACTTCTAATTTCTCCATTAAATTTATTATTTAAATAATTTATTTTCTATTCACTTTAAATTATATTACACTCATCACTTCACTTTATTATTTACCTTTTAAAATCCCTTAAACCACTTTGACTACTTTGACCTTTTGGGGCTTCTAGATGACATGTGAGGGTCCTCCAACTTCGTAAGGCCATAACTCTCAAACCGTGAGGATTTATGTGATGTTCCACATACCACCAGAAATGGCATGACATGTAATATTCATATAGAATAGTATTGTCTGAAAATATATCATAACTCATACCGGTACCCATCAAACAAACTTGGGTCCATTACCCAAACTTGGAGTCTCCAACTTCTCATGGCCATAACTCTCTAACCATGAGGAGTTATGTGACGTTACACATACCATCATAAATGGCATGACAAGAACTATACATCTAGGATAGTTTCATCAACAATTTCCTTGATATTCATCTCATTATTCCACATACAAGCATGGGTCCTCCAACCATTTTTCTAGGATAACTCAATCCGCAAAGTGTCTTCCTATGAGGGATTTCACCATAAGGGGACCACTTTGGAGTTTATCCATTTGTGAAACTTATCAATCATGATAATACAATAATGAGAGCATGGGTCCTCCAACCATTCTTCTAGGATAACTTAATCCGCAAAGCATCTTCCTGTGAGGGCTTTCACCATAAGGGGACACTTTGGAGTTCATCTATTTGTGCACCTTATCAATCATGACAAGACAATAATGAGTCATCTATACATTTTTCCAACAATGCATCATATATCAATGAAACCACATTGATCCATATTCATCATGTATCAATTACAACTCATTGATCCATTTTCATCATATCAATGACAACTCATTGGTCCATCTTCATCTATGCATTATCATCAAGGAAAATACATATTATATTACATCAATCATCAATCAATCAATACTTTGACATCAATCAATCACTTGAAATTAATAAATCACTTGACATCAATCAATGACATCAATCAATCATACCATTGGCATCAATGACAACATGATCCAACATATGTGAGCACTATGTTTATGGAAAACAAAAGAGAGACATATTTCTCAGAGTTGGAAAGCTAAAGAAGAATGAAAAGTTAGAGCTTGTGCATACATATGTATGGGGACCAACTCATGTATTATCTCTTGGTGGCTCTCATTATTATTTTACTTTTATTGATAATGCAACTAGAAAAACTTGGGTTTATTGCATTAAAAAAAAATCTATTGTTTTCGATACTTTTAAGAAATGAAAAGATTTGATTGAGAATGAGACAGGAAAAAGGTTGAAGTGTCTCAGATTAGACAATGGAGGTGAATATTACAACAAGGATTTTTATGATTACTGTTCATACCATGGGATTCGTAGAGAGAAAATAGTTACATGAACACCACAAGAAAATGGTGTATCATAAAGGATGAACATGACAATCACGGAGCATGCAAGGAGTATGAGATTGCATGTTGGGTTTCCCTTACAATTCTGGGAAGATGTATATATTGTTGCTTACTTAATAAATATAGGACCTTCAAAATCTTTGGATGGTGGAATTCCGTAGGAGGAGTGGAAATATGAAAAGGTAAACTATTATTTTTTGAATACTTTCGGTTGTGAAGAATTTGTCCATATTGATATAGAAAATAGAAAAAATCTTGAGGCAAAATCCAAGAAGTGTACCTTTATTAGATACAGAGTTAATGATTTTGGTTATCGCTAATGGGATTATTAAAATCATAAAATCATTAAGACTAGATATGTCATATTCAATGAGAAGGTCATGTACAAAGATCATTTGTAGGGAAAGAAACAAGAAAAAGAAAAACTAGAATACACAGTGCTTGATGAGATCACTAAAAACGAAATTCTAAAGGTACAAAAAAATCAAATGTACAACAATAGGAGCAATAGGTACCTCAAACTCCTGCTAGTGTTGTTAGAATATTTACCAGGTTAAGTAGACCCCCTGAACGATACTCTCTTCCATTGTGTTATTTGTTGTTGACTAATTCTGGTGAACCATAATGTTATGAAGAGGCAATGTAGGTAGAGACTAAAAAGAAGTGGGAGCAAGGAATGAAAGAGGAAATGGATTCCTTGGTAAATGACTAGACTTGGGACTTGTTTCAGTTTCCTACAAGAAAAAGAGCATTGCATAATAAATGGGTTTATAGGTTGAAGGAAGCAGATGGAGGAAAGAGACGGTACAAGGCTAGACTTGTTGTAAAGGGGTTTACAAAAAAGAAAGGAATAGATTTTGATGAAATATTTTCTTCTATTGTTAAAATGAATTCAATTAGGACTATTTTAAGTCTTGTGGCAGTAGACGATTTGCATCTTGAACAATTAGATGTAAAAACAAATTTTCTCCATGGATATTTGGATGAAGAGATTTATATGCATCAACCATAGGGGTATGAGGTCAAAGGGAAGGAAAATTTGGTATGCAGGTTGAAGAAGAGAGTGTATGGCCTAAAGAAAGCTCCAAGGAAGTGGTAATTGAAGTTTTACATGTTTATGATAGAACACGGTTATAGTAGATGTTGTTCTGGTCACTGTGTTTATTTTAAAAGGCTAGAAAATGGAAGATATATTATCTTGCTATTGTATGTAGATGGAATGTTTGTTGTAGGGTCTAATATGTAGGATATAAATGTGCTTAAGAATAAATTATCTAATTCATTTGTGATGAAGGATTTGGGTACTGCAAAGAAAATCCTTGGTATGAGAATAACAAGAGACAGGAAAAATTGCAAATTGACATTTTCTCAGGGTGAGTACATAGAGAAGGTGTTGGAGAGGTTTAGAATGCATAATGCAAAAGAAAAACCAGTTAGTACACCTTTGTCCAAACATTTCAAATTAACTAAGGAAATGTGTCCCAATACATAGGAGGAGATAAAATACATGTCCAAGGTCCCTTATTAATCAATAGTTGGTAGCTTGATGTATGCGATGGTTTGCACAAGACCAGATATTGCACATGCAATGGGAGTTGTGAACAAGTATATGAACAATCCAAGTAAATAACATTGGGAGGCAGTAAAGTGGATTCTCAGGTATTTGAGAGGTACTTCTACTCATGCATTATGTTTTGGAGGTTTAGACATTATTCTACAGGGATATGTTGATTCAGACATGGTAGGTGATAAATATAGTAGGAGGATCACCATAGTGTATGTTTTAACTATAGGTGGAACATCAGTAAGTTGGATTTCAAAAATACAAAAGGTTGTTGCACTTTCAACAATAGAAGAAAAGTATGTTGTTGCTATAAAGGTTAGTAAAGAAATGATTTGGTTATAGACGTTTATGGAGGAATCATGAAAGAAGCAAGAGAATAGAAGGTTGTACTATGAAAGTGAGAGTGTCATTCATCTTGCAAAGAAATCATCCTTTCATTCAAAGACTAAGAATATATAGCTTAGGTACCATTTCATATGATCTGTCTTGGAAGATGGACATTTGAAGTTGGAAAAGATACATACTAGCCATAATCTTCCAGACATGTTAGCAAAGGGAGTAACCAGGGAAAAATTGAGTTCCTGCTCAGTTATAGTTGGCCTTCAAGCATGAAGGTGAAAATGATAAAGTTTCTAGGTCCAAGGTGGAGTATAGTTTAGTAGGTATAACAACAGTGGATTTGTTGTGATCGGTCTTGATGAAACCCCCCCTACTCTCCCGTAGTGCTACGCGACCGCCTGGTCAAAGGATATTCGATTCTTGAGTCTGATGACTCTTTCAAACCTTAATGGTTTCCTTCTGTATCAATACACATGCCCTTTCGGCTTCCTTGGTGCAGGTCTGATAGCACCCATAACCTTCCCTTTTTCTCTACTGTGAAACCTTAGAGTAGTGAGCTATAGATCCTTTTCAGATAAGCTATCTCTTGAATGTGACACTGGGAAATGACCACGTGATTACGAGCACAGTCACATGAGGTTTGAAGTCAAACTACCTTTGGGTCTGCAATCCTCTTCAAGCTTCCACGTGTCCTTCTGACAAAATCATGGTTTGAATTGTAGCTCGCCCTCGATATTTTAAACTTCGCACAACTCTTGTCCCTGCAATTCTATGGGATCGTCAATCATGCGATATTGACGATACTTCCAAATTGGCGATTCAGATATTCTCTTTCCTGATCGATGAAATAGATTTGTCTATCCGAGATCAACGGATGCGATCTCTTCGCATTTCCAGATTTCGAGAATTTTAAATCTCAAGCCCAACTCCTTCTTTACTCCAATCCCCTAGAGTTGACGATATGCGGACACATGTCCCATGAAATCAACGGTGTTTATCACTTCGTAACTCCAAACTTCAAACCTTTCAACTCTCAAATTTTTTCTCCCCACAAAGTATGTGAATTTCTACTGTGGGTCCTCATGATATAACGATCAAGGATTACTTCAGGACTTTACCCGGAGTGCATGGATCTATGCCACATCTCTCCTAGATTCGATGGTTCTGAATCACTTTGAGCCTTCAGGGTTCGACAGTCTCAGTTCTCAACTGAAAATGCACAATAACTTTACTCGGAGCTCACGATCTGTTGACAAGTTTCCACCTATAGATCAATGACTCTTGACTCTTTGGCTCTTTGGGCTTCAAGATTTTTCAACACTTCGACTTTTTCCTTCCTCTGGATCTTCTGACTTGTTGATATGTTTCCTCCTAGATCCAACGATCTAGATTCGCTTCGGCTCTCCATCTCTTCATGCTTCAAAAATCCAAAGTTTCACTTGCCTCTGCTCGAACTCACGATATCTAACGGCTCAGACGCACTTTGGCGATCTGACGCTTGAAGTTTACGTGAACAATCTGATGACTCAGATATGTTCCTGTGATTGGATGATTGAGATCCTACTTTGGGTTTTTGGATCTTTGGGCTTATGAAATCTCAATTCTCAACCCTGGTGAGGTTTCTCTCTCCTCTGTGTGCAAAGTGATAAGGCTCGTGCACCTTACCCTGATCAGATGATTGTTGATTCGTTACTCTATGATCCAATGACCATTGTCTCTCCTCTCTTCGAAGCTTCTAATTCCTTTGTGACTTAGAATATTTTCTAAGTGTTCAAAGGCTTCAAACCTTTGCTCCTCCTACGAGTCCAACTCTTGGATCTCGTTAACACTTATGAAAGGTGCTATCCCTTCTAAGATTTATCCTTAAGAAGATTTCGATTTCCCACACACACCTTATGTTATCAGGATTTTGAGAAATCAATTCGAAGGATTTCTTGAAAATAAATTCTTCTCACCCACTCGACATTTCTCTGTTTTGAGTTCATCGATGGTTTATCGATCTTTGACACTGCGCACACCTTGCACCTAGTCTAAGTTCCCTTTGTTCTCTCTAAACTTCCCTGAATCACTTCAAGACTCAATCGACACACTCTTTGCATTCAATATGCACACCTTGCATACAAGTGTCAGAAGAGAAACAGTTGAAACTCATCTAGTTTCGTCATGAACTCATACAGTCAACCTCTCGAATAATCATACATGAAGGAAAATGGAATAAATCACACACCCAAAATATAGCATTCATTCATCCATGCATCAAATGAACATAGTCCAAGGATTTGGAACAATTCTGTCTGTTCTATTCCTTCATGGAAACAAATTACATAATGTTTCTTCTACTCTACTATGTTTTATTGATCTCTCAGATCTCTATATCATTATTTCTACTATGTTTGTTCTATTACAATGCAACAATGAAAAAACTATCTAAGGACTAGCTCCATGAGCTCTCCCGTCCTGTATGCAACCTATCCTATCAAATGCTTAGTGGTTACCTACTCTATCCTATTACAATAAAAAATAGTTATTGCCAGATAAGAGTCAATGATCAATATCCGAAATCCCTTATAGTCCTTCATGACTTTACAAACAAGTTACAATTTTAAAATGTTGTTTACAAAATATCTCAACAACCTGGTTTAATTCTGAGTTGATTTCCGATTTGAAATTATTTCATTTGCTGAGATGTCGTTCCTTTGCCACCATGCTTGCATTTTGACTCTGAAGACGATTCTCCTGCATCATACTCCTCTATTTAAAATTTTCATGGACTCTTGTCCATGAGCTCCTGCATTGTCTTTCCATGCTTCAAAATATTAGGTTCTATGACCCAACTTGCATTTTCTATTGGATGATCTTTCCACTTCACTAAATATTCAGGATATGTCTTCCTCTTGGTCTTCTTTCCATCTCTCTATTCAATTATTTTCTCCATCTGAGGTTTTTCTACTATGGGTAATTTTTCTTCCCACTGAAATTCTTTCTGATCATCTGATTCTCCTACCTGATCTCTCCTATAAAGATACAGGTCTGCAACATTGAATATCAGTGATATCCCAACATTGTCTGGCTACTCAATTTCATAAGCATTGGTTGCGAATTTTCTGAGAATCATGCATGGCCCTATCTTCTTCATCTTCAACTTGTTATACATTCCCCTTGGAAACCTTTCTTTTCTCAAATTAGCTAAAACTTCATCTCCAACTTCGAATTGAACTTCTATCCTCTTTTGATCAACTCTTCTCTTGTATTTCTAGCTACTATTTTGTAGTTGTTCCCTGACTCTATCATGGAGTTTTTGCATTTTTGCTGCAAAATCCTCTGCTCCAGCACTTCTGAACTCATGTTGATTCAGATCTCTCAAATATGTAATCCCTCTTGGCTATATACCATAAACAATTTCAAATGGACTTTTCCCTATGCTCCTGTTCATTGAATTGTTGAATGCAAATTTTTCTTGTGCCATAATATGATCCCATTGATGACCTTGCTCAGTGACTAAAGTTATAAACAAGTTTCCCAGACTCTTGTTTACTACTTTCGTCCGTCCATCTGTCTGAGGGTGATATGTTGAACTAAAGGACAAGTTCGTCCCCAACCTTTTCCATAGAGTCCTCCAAAAGTGTCCTACAAATTTGGTGTCCTTGTATGAGACTATGCTCCTTGACAATCCATGTAGCCTCACTACTTCTCTGGAAAAAAAATTGGTTATGTGTGTGGCATCGTTTGTCTTCTAGCATGGTATGAAATGTGCCATATTTGAAAATTTTTCCACCACAACAAATATGGAATCACTCCCTTTTTTAGCTCTAGGGAATCCCAAAACAAAATCCATACTGATTGGATCCCACGACCTCTTTGGAATTGGTAATGGCTGATACAAACCAGTGTTATGTTGTCTTCCTTTTGCATATTGACAAATTTTGCATTTGTTCACAAACTTTTTCATCTCTGCTCTCATGCTTGGCCAATAATATGAATTACTCAGCTATGCAAATGTCTTATAGTGACCAAAATGTCTAACTAAACCTCTATTTTGCTTCTCTTTCAACAGGTTATCTCTCATTGAGAATTTCGGTATGCATAATTGGCTTCCCTTGAACAATAATCCATATTGGATCAAATATTTAGTCCATGGGCTTCTATCTCCCACTAAAGGATTCTTGCATGCCTCATAAGCTTCCTTAAAATATCTATCTTCTTTATACATCTCCTTGATGTGTTGAAACCCTAAGGTCTCCACTTAGAATTCCTCTACAATCAAACTCCTCGTGCTCAAAGCATCTACAACTTTGTTAGCAGTTCCAACAATATGCTTGATAACAAAAGTAAATTTTTGCATAAATTCTACACATTTTGCATGTTTATGATTCAACTTTTCTTTCCTAGTAATAAACTGCAAAGCTTGATTATCATTGTACAAGACAAATTATTTAGGAATTAGATAGTGTCTCCACTTCTTTAAATCTTGAATCACTGCATAAAATTCTTTTTCATATGTGGAATAATTTTGCTTGACGTCATTCAGTTTCTCATTGAAATAAGCAACTGGCCTATTATCTTGACTCAAGACTGCTCCAATAGCTAATCCACTTGCATCACATCTCACCTGAAATGTTTTTCCAAAATCTGGAAAGACCAGAATTGGTTGTTCTGTGATTTTCTCCTT
Organism: Picea engelmannii; assembly: GCA_009831015.1. Classification (NCBI taxonomy): domain Eukaryota; kingdom Viridiplantae; phylum Streptophyta; class Pinopsida; order Pinales; family Pinaceae; genus Picea; species Picea engelmannii. Next base: position 170,806 of record ML808881.1, read on the forward strand.
CAACACTTTTAATTTTTTTTCAGCTTCCTCTGTCCATTTAAAATACTTGTGTTTCTTCTTCATAGTGTCCAACATGGGTGCACATATACCACTGAAATTTCTGATAAAATTTCTATAAAATCTTGCTAACCCATGAAAAATTCTTACCTCAAATATGTTGTTTGGCGATGGCCATTCTTTGATTTCTCTCACCTTTTTTGGATCCATCTTCAATTCATTTGAAGAGATCACAAAACCCAAATATATGAGTTTCTTCTTCATAAAAGAACTTTTCTTCAGATTTATCAACAACTTCTCTTGCTGCAACTTTTCCATCACTGATGTCAAATGTCTTAAGTGTTCTCCCTTTGTTTTACAGAATATTAATATGTCATCCAGATATACTATGAAATTTTTTCCTATGAAGTCTTTCAATGCTTCATTCATGAATCTCATAAATGTGCTTGGTGCATTTGTCAACCCAAATGGCATGACCATCCATTCAAACAATCATTCATTTGTCTTGAATGTTGTTTTTCATTCATCTCCCTCTCTCATTCTTATTTGATGATATCTACTCTTCAAGTCTATATTGGAAAAATAGCTTTCTCCACTCAAACAATCCATCAAATCATCCATCCTCGGTAAAGGAAATATGTACCTAATGTTTATCTTATTGATGGCTCGGGAATATCTACACATTCTCCATCCTTCTTTGGACTTAACACAGTTGGTACTGTGCATGGGCTTAGGCTTTCCCTAACTAAACCTTTATCCAACAAATCTCAGACTTGATTTTTGACTTCCTCATTCTCTCTAGGTGTCAACCTATAAGCTTCTTTGTTTGGTAAACTAGATCCTGGAATACGGTCAATATGGTGTCTTATACTCCTAATGGGTGCCAATGAGTGATGTAACTCATCCAATACTATTTCAACAAAGTTTTCTAATAGTTCCTAGATTTCTGTAGGTAAATCTTCCACATAAGTATTCATAATGATAACTCTAGGCTTCCTCACTACAACAAACTACATTTCTTTTTCCATCTTGAATTCATTCAAGAGTTCCTTCCCACTCATGATAAGTATGATTGAACTAGCTTCTCTCTTTTGATCTTTGTCTTTTATGGGTAACAACATATGTCTCCTACCATTCTTCTCTAGGGTATAAGTATTCTTTCTCCCATCATGAATAACCTTTCTGTCAAACTGCCACGGTCTCCCCAATAAAATATGACAGACATCCATAGGAATTACATCACATAATATTTCATCCCTATAACCTCCTATTTTAAATTCAACTTGGAATTGTTGACTTACCATTACTTAATGTCCTTTATGCAACCATGATACCTTGTATGGGTTTGGATGTGTAGTTGTCTTTAGCTCTAGTTTCTCTACCATCTCTGTGGATACTAGATTGTGAGTGCTCCCACTGTCTATAATCACCTTGCAAAATTTGTCTTTAATCTTGCAAGAAGTTCTGAATAGACTTGTTCACTGAACTAGCTTCTCCATTTACTTATCTAGTTTAAGAAGAATCTTCCTCATCATGAGGTTTTTTCCTCCTTCTGTTGCTTCTGCTTCCACATGTTTATGTGCTTCACCTCCTCCTTATTTATTTCTCTCAGGACATTCCCAAGTTTTGTGTCCTTTCTTTCCACAGGTATAGCATCTAACTACGCCTCCTCTGGCTCTTCCTCATCCTCTGGAAAATGAAATTCTTCCACCATGTTGTCCTTCTTTAGAACTTCCACCCTTCTCATGGTGACTATGATGTTTTTCAGCTTCATGCTTCCTCTTCTGGAACTTCTCTCTGCTTGTTCCCTTACCTCTGATTGAGTTTTCTCCTCTGCTTCGTTGGCTTTGTTTCCTAGACAATTTTTCTTTAGATTTCAAGGTTGGTTGATAAGCATCCTCGACTTTACTGACAAACATCATGATGATATCCTCTTGTATTTCATATCTCACCCCATTGATATACCTAGCTGTATTTTCGTCTTCATTTCTTTCTGTCCAACCTGATGTTCAGTCTGTAAAATTCCTCAGTGTACTCCTTCACTGATAAGATTTTATGTCTTAGGTTTTGTAATCTTATGATTAGATTGATTTGATAGTCCTTTGGGATAAATTTTTCCTTAAGCTTGTCTACCATCCTATCCCACTTTTTAATTTTTTGCTTACCATTGCTGCTACGTTCGGCTTGCAGTTCATCCCACCATAACGCTGCATGACCTTTTAGTCTTGTCACTGCATGATTCACCATATTATCTTCTTCGATATCTTCGTAATCAAAGTATTTGTCCATAGAACGTACCCAATCTAACAATTCTTCAACTTCTAAATTTCCTTCATACATTGGTACCTCTATTCTTGCTCTGGCTCCTATTTTTGAAACAACTTTTATCAAGCGATCTTGTGCAACATCCTCTGTTACATTTTCTTCGATTTCTTCTTCTTCACTCTTAGCTTCACTGATATATACTGTGTCTGGTGCTCTCCTCTGTGATTTTTCCATGGCATCCAGTATCATTCAGAGTCGCCTCGTTTCTTCTTCCATTTCTACATTCCCTCTATGCCTTTTGGGTGGCATGTTTTCACTACGCCACCAACAAAAATAAATCAAATTCTTGATACCACAATTGATATCAATTTGTCTCCTTTCTCCTTTTTTCTGTTGTCTACAAAAAAACTCAAAATCACCTCTGATACCACATGATGTATCCCCCCCTACTCCCCCGTAGGGTTGCACGACCTCTCGGTCAAAGGATCTCCGATTATTGAGTCTGATAACTCTATGAAACCTTAATGGTTTCCTTCTGTATCAAGAAACATTCAATTTTGGCTTCCTTGGTGCAGGTCTCATAGCACCCACGACCTTCCCTTTCTCTTTTCTGCGAAACCTCAAAGTACTGAGCTATAGGTACTTTTCAGATAATCCCTCTCTTGAATGTGACCTTGGGCGATGACCACACGATTGAGGGCATGATCACAAGATGTTTGTGGTCAAACTACCTTCGGGCCCACAATCCTCTTCAATATTCCATGTGTCCTTCTGATGAAACCATGATTTGAATTGCAGCTCACCCTTGATATTTTAAACTCCACACAACTCTTGTCCCCGCAATGCTACAGGATCGTCGATCTTGCCATCTTGATGATACTTCCAAACTAGTGGTTCATATATTCTCTTTCTCGATCGATTGACCATATCTATCTCTCCGAAATCAATGAATGTGGTCTCTTCGCAATTTTGGACTTTGGGAATTTGAAATCTCAAACCCAACTCCTTCCATACTCCAATCCCTCGGAGTTGACGATCTGCAGACACCTGTCTCGCGAAATCAATGGTGTTGATCACTTTGGAACTACGGACTTCAGACCTTTCAACTCTCAACTTTTCTCTCCACATGAATTATGCGGATTTCTGACATGTGTCCTTGTGATATGACAATTGAGGATTACTTCAGGACTTTAACCGGAGTGCACAGATCTATGCCATGTCTCTCCTAGATCTAATGGTTCTGAATCACTTTGGGCCTTCGGGGTTCGACAGTCTCAGTTCTCAATTGAAACTCCACAATAACTTTACCTGGAGCTTATGATATGTTGAAAAGTGTCCAGCTATATATTGATGACTCTCGACTCTTCGACTCTTCATGCTTCAGGTGTTTTCAACACTTCAACCTTTACCTTCCTCTAGATCTTCTGACCTGTCGACACGTTTCTTCCTAGATACAATGATATAGATTCACTTTTTCTCTCTGGCTCTTCGCACTTCAGAAATCCCAAGTTTCACTTGCCTCCGCTTAGACTCACGATATCTGATGGCTCAAACCAACTCTGGCGATTCGATGCTTGAAGTTTACCTGAACAATCTAACGACTAAAATATGTTCCTACGATTGGATGACTGAAATTCTACTTTGGGTTTTCGACTCTTCAGGCTTCGAAAATCTCAGTTCTCAACCCTGGTGAGGCTTCTCTCTCCTCTATGTGTGAAGTGTTAAGGCTCATGCACCTTAACCTTATTAGATGAATGTTGATTCGTTAATCTGTGATCCAACGACCACTGTCGCTCCTCTATCTCGAGCTTTTGATTCCTCTATGACTTAGAAGATTTTCTAAGTGTTCAAAGGCTTTGAACCCTTGCTCTTCCTACAAGTCCAACTCTTGTATCTCATTAACACTCATGAAAAGTGATATACCTTCTTATCTTTATCCTTAAGTGGATTTCTATTTCCCATGCACACCTTGCGTTATCAGGATTTCGATAACTCAGTTCAAAGGATTTATTGAAAATAAATTATTCTCACCCACCTGGCGTTTCTCTGTTTTGGGTTCTTCAATGCTGCGCAGACCTTGCACCTGGTCTAAGTTCCCTTTGTTCTCTATTAACTTCTCTAAATCACTCTGAGACTCAATCGATGGACTCTTTGTGTTCGACATGCACACCTTGCATACAAGTGTCAAAAGAGAAACAATTGAAACTCATCCAGTTCCATCACAAACTCATACAGTCAACCTCTATAACAATCATGAATAAATCACACACACAGAATATAACATCCATTCATCCATACATCAAATGAACATAGTCCAAGGATTTTGAACAATCATGTTTGTTTTATTCCTTCATGAAAACAAATTGCATAATGTTTCTTCTACTCTACTTTGTTCTACTGATCTCTCGGATCTCTATATCATTATTTCTACTGTGTATGTTCTATTACATTGCAACAATGAAAAAACTATCTAAGGACTGGCTCCACAAGCTCTCTCGTCCTTTCTGCAACCTATCCTATCAAACTCTTAGTGGATACCTACTCTGTCCTATTACAATAACTAACTGTTATTACCAGATAAGAGTCAACAATCAATATCTGCAATCCCTTACGATTCTTCACGACTTTACAAACAAGTTACATTTTTAAAATGTTGTTTACAAAATATCTCAACAACTCGGTTTAATTTTGAGTTAATTTCTTATTTGAAATTCTATCATTTTCTGAGATGTCGTTCCTTTTCCTCCATGCTTGCATTTTGACTCTGAAGGCAATGCTCCTACATCAAGTCTCCAAGTGGGATATTGTTGGTTGTGGATCCTAATTATATTCTTGATTCAGAGGTTTGTTTTAGTCATTCTTGGACCCCATTTCCTAATGGGGGGCATTCCCCCCCCACAAATATCACCAGGGGAGTCTGGGGGGTAGAGGATATTAGGGGGTAGTTCCCCTGAAGCTAAATATTGGGAAAATTTTCCTTATAAAATATTGTAATTTCATAGTCGATTTGGACTATTTGTTATAAGGTCACAGATCTCACGGTAGAATTTATTTTAAGGGTTTTTTCCCATATAAGGAAACCCT
>ML808882.1:9796-21192 GCA_009831015.1 Picea engelmannii
CATATGCATCCAATCCAATCAACAAGACTATTCATTTTATAAAAGACAATAAACCAATCAAATGTTTGCGAAATCCTTTAATTACAATTATCTAGCTCAACAATGTTATTTAGACAATTGTAGTTTAGTTACATAATTATGAACATCATATATACTCATTTTCTTTTCAGAAGGAAAAACAATAAATTCCACCATAAGACAAATCTCCATACACTCTCAACTATTTCTACTCATCCTTCCTCCCTAACTTACTTCCTTCTTCCATTCCTATCCTTCCTCTGCTGGACTATCTTGGAGCGTCAACTATATTGACCTAACTCCAAATAGAACCCGTAAGCGAAAGTGTCACTATCTTGACCAAGCTTCCCCAACAAGCAACTGACAATCATCATCACGCGTCTAGGGGAGCGTGAGCTAACACTGTCCTCCAATGACTCTAGGTTTCGGAGGATACACGATGGGAAATGCCTCCACCCCTCCTAACAGGACTAGGGTCCACACCCTACAATGGAATATACAGTGGCACCGTGTTGCTGGGAGTTTTGTCATTGTTTATTCAGTTTTGGGCAGTCTTACCACCTGAAATCCTGCACTGTTCCACATATCATAGCAATGTATCCAAACCAATATAATTTCACATACAAAGATTCATACGATATTGTTTCTCGGTCAGTGGTCACGACATCCACTTTCGTTATCATTATCCCTTGGCTATTTCATAGCCCAATGACCTTCATATTAGTCTGTAACACAAACTCATACGCATCTATGCATTATTATCATGTAATTGCATATAACTAAAATCTCAATTCGGTATCCCTGTACCAACAACTTTAACATCAAAGTTTTCAAGTTAAAAAAATAGATCTCATAATACCCCATAATTCAATTAACATTACCCCTTCATAGAATTATCATTCACATAATAGATTGCATCATATCCAACATCATTCAAATAACATTTAAACATTCATAAAATTTACATTCTCACAATATATCGCATCATATCCATCATTATTCAAATACATTTAAAGATTCATAAAATTTACATTCTCACAATATATCGCATCATATCCATCATTATTCAAATACTTTTAAACATTCATAAAATTTACGTTCTCATAATATATCGCATCATATCCATCATTATTCAAATACATTGAAACATTCATAAAATTTTATACGTCTTAAAAGTTCAAGTGTATCATTTAATAGTTTCACTGTGAAATAAGAAATAAAGGTGTTTAGGCCTTAGGTAATCCTGGTTGTCTAATTCAAAAGGTGGTGTTACATACACCCAACCTTCAAGAAACATATTCTCGATGTGGTCAAAAAAGTGAGGGATAATCTCGTCATAGTGTCTCGACATCTTCCCAAGTAGCAGATCCTAGACCATACTTGTCCCACTGGACCTTAACTTGATCTACCAGACGATTCCTGAGCTGTCGGACTCTACGGTCCATTATGCGTAACGGTTCTACCTTGAGGGTTCCCACGTCCGATACCTGCAGTTTCTTCCAATTTAGTTTATGTGATTCATCAGCAACATAATGACATAAAATAGATACATGAAAAACATTATGAGTTTTATGCAAGTGGGGTGGCAGTACGAGACGATAGGAAACGGGTCCAATTTTCTCTTGGATTCTGAACGGTCCTATAAATCGAGGTGACAACTTTGTCCCCTTCCTGAACCGAATTGTACTCTTATTAGGCCTGATACAAATGAAAATCTGATCTCCCACTTTATAACTTCGATCAGTCCTGTGTGCATCCACATAACTTTTCTGTCTATCCTGTGCTTCCTTTAGTCTCTGCCTAATCTGAATCACCTATTCCTCCATCTCTTGAATCAATTCTGGCCCAACTGTTACTCGGTCTTCTAATCTATCCCAACTCAACGATGTTCTGCATGCCCTTCCATACAGAGCTTCGTAGGGTGACATTCCGATGGAGCTGTGAAAACTGTTATTGTAGGTGAACTCTACGAAAGGTAGGTACTTCTCCTAATGGGTTTGATTGTCCATGACGTACATCCTAAGAATGTCTTCTGTTGAAACACATATTAAATTTTTTATCTTTAAAACTAAAATCTTCCTTTTTCGGGTTTCGGTTTTTCACGAAGCATAACCCTCACTATCTTTTCCAAAAGGCCAGTACTGAAATCCCGACAAGCTTTATTCTTTAAATAATAAAAGGCAAAAAACCAAAAATGTAATAAAAAGTCCCGATGCGCTTTCTGTAAAATTATTTCTTAGATCACGAAAAGTTTAAACCCTAAAGGAGTTAAGATTAACCTTTAAAAAGTTTTTCGGAATTCAGGGTTTACAAATAACATATGTTTTAATGCATTTCGAATTGCGGAATCCTGATCCTTGATTTCCCGAAATATGGAAGTTACTAATTATTAAAGACTAAAATAATCATATCGCGATTTCAGGATTCAGGATTCATCAATGACATACCTCTTGACAACACGATCCCTGAAATCCTGAAACGCGAAGTCTCGACTCATAGTTTGTGTTTAAAGTGAATTAATCCTGTTTTGGAAGTTAGTCCTTAATCCTGATTAATTAATTCACTAATACGAAAGTTTAAGGCTTAAGTTAATAATTTCGCAATTTCGGAAATCAGGATTCATCGATGACATACCTTTTGTCAACACGATCCCCGAAATCCTGAAAGAATCAAAGCGGGTTTAATACTGATTAATTAATTTAGTAAAACGAAGTTAAGTCCTAATTTAAACTTGTCGTGATTTCGCAATTTCGGAAATCGGGATTCAACGATGACATACCTCTTGTCAACACGATCCCCAAAATCCCGAAATGCGAAGTCTCGACTCCTAATTTGTGTTTAGTCTAAATTAATTCAGTTTTGGAAGCATGATTAATGACAAACAAACTTTTTAGGTTAGTTCATGTTTCGGTTTCCGATTGAATCAAATTTTCCGAAGTTTGAATTCAAAAGCGCCAAAAGGCGACCACTTTAATAAAGGATATCTGATGATATGTGACACTAATGCGTATCTTAGTAAATATCCATTGCATTCAATGTATTGAATTCTTGTCAGCTGCATCGGTACCTACATCGTTAAATGAATTAAAAAAAAAAAGTTTAAAGGTCTGTGTTTCGCAACATATTCTGTTTCATACTATCAAGCGTAAGACGCATTCAACCGAGCTCGTACACTCCTTTTCTGTGATAGGTTTTCCATCTAACATAAAGTCATGGCACCAAAGAAAGCACCAAAGAAGAGTGAAGATACAGAGGAAGGAGATATCATATCCGACACTACGCCACACGTTATCGACTCAATTAAATCTTGGATACAAATCTCTGAATTCCTGGAATACGAAATCAAGAATTCTCCTACTGATTCCGAGAATCACTTTCGGGATATAGCAGAATCAGAGCTTCATGAGATCGCGACGCACCCTCGGCTTATGGCGTACAACGAAATGATCAATTGGGCCTTGGAGAAGGTCGATATCCTGACAAGAAGTATTTTAAACGATCAAGGGGTCGTTGTTGGTTCATTCAGGCCAGAACATATACAAGTAATGTATAAACTCTCACCAAATGCTAAGTACACTTATAATGTTGAGTTTTTAGCTGAATTTCAAAGGAAGGAGTGTACCGAGGCAGACCGAACTTATCCCGATTTAATCAGAGAATGGTGGAGATATCCATCAAAGTTTAGGGCCGATACCCATGGGGTTTATGCCACAACATATTTGAACGAATACATGGTCTATGTAGCCATTATGCTGTGTAGACTTTTCGGAAAAAAGAATCCCTGCCATTTTCCTGCAGAATGGGTGCCCTTTTTAGAAGAAGCTTCAGAAGGATATACTTTCAACTGGAGTAAGATTTTGTCTGATAACCTAGCTCAAGAAGTTTCAAATTACAGAGTTGCAAAATCTAAAGGTCAACCAGTGGCCTTTTACATGTCAGCGTATATTATGGACACAGTTTTCTTTGTGACTCCTTTTCCCTTGATGAATTGGAGTTGGAACATAACTTTCCTTGAACCCATTCACGAGTATCACTCTGTGCTATGGGAAGAAAATGCTAAAAATGCATTTTACAAAATTTGTCATTTTATTATAATTCCAATGCATAAAATGTTTTATGGCTGTGAACCCCCTCGCATTTCTGAGTTAGTCTCATGAAATCTCAAAGCAATAGCCGATTGGTTTGTTGATGAAAACTTCTCTTACATTAGGGTTTATGGATGCTCAATTCCCCCTCACGCACTTCCGAAATTCCTCCCGGACAGACTGATATTGAGGGAGGTAGCACATCAAATAGTGAAAGGTGGTATTGGAATAGAGCTAAAGGCAGCTCAAAAGAAATCCTAACCAATCTTTCCTGTGTATGCCGGGAAATTTTCATTACTCAACCTAGGCCATTCTAAAGTGGAAGCTGAAGCATTAGAAGAGATAAAAATGGTAGATATTGAGCACAGAAAGCATGACCCTTATCAATTAGTAAGCAGACATTTGATGCACTGTAATATGAAAGCTTATGAACACGAAAAATCTGTTTATGATGATATATTCAAAGAGGTTAAAACTTATGAGGAGGTATTGAACAGGGTACGGGCCTCATCACCCAACTTATAGACTAGTTTCATGTCCTTGCAAAGTCACATGCGAAGTTGTTTGCCAAAAATTTTGCAGGGTGAATCCACAACCCCTCCTCCAGAGCTGGAAGGGCCTCCCCCAGGCTTTGAAACAGATGTACAGGATAAAGAAAATACAAAGGGAAAAATGAAGGAGACTGAAATACCTTCACAAGAAATAGAGGTTCCTCAGATAGAAAAATCAGAGGCAGGGAAAGGAAAGGAGTTGGAAATACCCTTGGAAATCCCTGAAAATATTCCCAAAAAAGTAGGAGGAACAACATCGATGGAACTTGGAAGTCCCATTACCTCTTTGACTCCATTGCAGTCTACTTATGGAAACCCCCAAGAGGGAGCTCTATATGTAAGTGATCTTGAGCCTATTTCTAGAGATGAGATTCCTCCCTCTGTTTTTTTTTTCAGTAAAAAGAGAAAGGCTATCCTAAAACAGGAAATGCATCCAAGAGGAGATATGATGATTAAAAAGCACAAGATCATTATAGATGGACAAAAACTTAAAGAGGGAGAATTCGCTACAGAGATAGCAGGCACAATGGGAGCCTTAGCATCGACAAATTTATACTCTGTGGGTAGTTTGACAACTATGTTGGAGCAAAAAGATCAGATGGTAGCTCAGCTACAGGATCAATTAAAGGAGGCTGAAAGAAATATTAGTTGGGGGATAAAAAAGGGTCTAGAATGAGCTAGATTAAATGATATTCAAGAGATTCAAAAAATGAAAGCAAGCTTAGAGGAATCAAATCAGAAAATACAGGTCACTCAAGCACAGGTCATAAAGCAAGAGGAAATAAATAAACAATTACAAGATAAGATTAATTCCATTTCAAATCAAGGGGTAGAGCTTGAAATCTTCCAGGCCCAGGTATTGGGAATACATATGAAGATAGAAAAAGAACAACAAGGAGTGTTTTTTAATCTGGAATCTGTTCAGAATTACTTTCAGGAAACAAGTAAATCCTTGGAAAATATTCTCTAGAAAGAAAGAGAAGTGAAAGCAGCCAGAGCAACTTTCCAAAAAGCAGTGGCTTTTTCAACAAAAGAGGATTTCGGGGAGGCTAAAAAACTATCTGTTTCAGAGTAGATTAAAGGTGATGTAATACTCAAGGTATGGGAGGCAGACCTCACAGAAAACAAAGGAATGACCAGAGAAGTTAATGACAATTATCAAGGAATTTTTGACCTTTTAGAGAAAACTTCATTGAACATTGGAAAAAACGACTGTTTAGGGTTGTTAGGGGAAATTAACATTGTTAAGCATCAGTTAAGATTCAAAGAGGACCTGGAAGAAATTCAGAAAGAGATCCCACAAATAAAGGTAATCAATGTCACTCAAATTGACAAATGGATAGTAATGCCTAACTTAAAACTACAAACTATTAAGTTCACAAGAAAGATTATCGAAGACCGTCTGCCAGAATTGCAGAGAAAGTTTTTCTTATTTGAAGAAAAGGATATTCCAGAAGCTCCCAGAGTTTTAGTACAGTTTCTGGGAAAATGTATTCGTTGTCTTAAAGCAGAAGGAGGAGGTTCATCAACGCAGACATGGAATACTGTTTTGAAGATTTTCATCATTGGAATAGTAAAGCAGTTAGAATAGAAATGTAAACTGTTTGACATTGTTCATTCATATAACCGTTAGTCTTAGGAAGTTAGTTAATCACCAACGGGAAAAATGTTTGGTGATCATGTATAAATATATTTTCACAAGACTGAGAAGAGGCTTTTTGTTTTCGAGAGAGCCGATTGTATTAAAAAAGTTTTCCAATCCACTATGATATAAATAATACAGACGAGATTCTGAATTCTGTCAACTTGAAGCTATGTGTTCTTTTACCCTGTTTCCAATAGTTTTCAATATTTTTCTTCTTACGTCTTTCTAATGAATGATCAACTATAAGTTTATTTCACACATCTATTGTAGTTTGAATTGATTTAGTTATTAAATCATTTACAGTTTTTCCTCTGTGATTGCTATCAGCAGTTTCAAGACCTGTAGGTCATTTGAATGATTATATTTTACACTTCATTAGAAATCTCGTTTTCCTCTTTGCCTCCTATTACAATATGAGATTCTTTCGTGATTAAAGCCTCATATTATCTCAACGATGCTACTTTGTTACTTTACTATTCTCAAAATTGTTTCAAGTATAGGAAATGACCTCAACTGTTATTATGTTATTATTTTGAGTTCCAAAACTCTTTTTCTCTTTTCATCCCTTAAAAACTAAAGCAACAAATCTTCAAACATTTCTTATTTAAATAAAACTTTATTTTCCATGACTGTCCCAAATAATAGACAACCCAACATAGAACCTGGCCTCCAAGATCAAACTAACATTGCTTTGAACTTGTTTAATACCATTATGCAAACAACAACTAACCGGGTTGAATTAGAACGTTCATCGGTATCTATCGAGAGAGATATCGGCATCCAAGAACAATGTGAAGCTAGATAGAGGCAGTTGAGAAACCAACTCTGATTTACCCTTCAATTTGATTCTTACCCTTTAATTACCTTTAAATTTACGGATGCCTTGACGGTATACTTTAGAGCCTTAAAGTATAAACTCAGAAACAACATCTTCCATGACTTGATTTACTCTCTCAGTTTGCCCATCTATTTCAGGATGATAAGCTGTGCTTAAGTTCAATTGAGTCCCCAACGCTGACTGCAAACTTGTCCAAAACCTAGAAGTGAATATGGAGTCCCTATCTGAAATGATCTTCTTAGGTATCCCGTGCAAATGGATGACCTCACTTACAAACACACGTGCCACATCAGTGACGTTGTAAGTGTCTCTAACCAGAATAAAATGAGCACTCTTGGTTAACTTATCAACTATCACAAGAATGGCATTGTGTCTATGAGATGTGAGCGGCAACCCCACAACAAAATACACAGAGATGACCTCCCACTTGGACATAGGAACATCATGTGGTTGTAGGAGGCCTGTCGGGTGGTGGTGGTCGACTTTCACTTGTTGACACTCTAGGCACTTGGCGACGAAATGGACTACATCGCGCTTCATGCCTACCCAGAAGAAGAGCTTCCTCATGTCTGTGTACATCTTCTTCACACCCGGATGCGCACAATAAAGTGCTCTATGGGCTTCCTTCAATATGATGCTTCAAATATCCCCACTCTTGGGGACGTACATCCTTCCTTGATATCTTAACAGTCCATCTGCTTCCATACTATATCCTTCATACTTTGGATCTAATTGCCTGCCACTTTGGAGGTTTGAGGTAACCTTTAAATACCAACTGTCTTCTTGGAGTTGTATCAACACATGTTCACTCAGATTGACCTTTAACAGTACCAAGGAGAAGACACGTAGTCTCCTACTCAAGGCATCTGCGACCACATTTTCCTTTCCCTTGATGTATGAAATACCAAAATCCTACTCACTCATAAACTCACTCCATCGCCTTTGCCTGGCATTCAGATCCCTTTGAGTGAAGAGATGTTTTAAACTTTGATGGTCCATTTTGAGCTCAAAGTTTCGCCCCACTAGATAGTGCATCCAAAGTTTTAGAGCTAGCATTACAACTGCCAACTCTAAATCATGAGTAGCATAAAGCTCTTTGTGTTTCTTCAACTTCCTTGACGCATAAGCTATCAATCCTTCATCCTGCATTATCACAACCCCCAACCCTTGCTTCGAGGCATCCGTGCAGACTGTGAAGTCCTTTTCCATATCCGACACTCGTAGAATTGGCGCACTAGTTAGTAACCTCTTAAGCTCGATGAATGCACTATCACATTCTTCTGTCCATTCATACCTAACCCCCTTGTGCTGCAAAGTGGTGATGGGTTTCGCTATTTTAGAGAACCCTTCCATAAATCTCCGATAATAACCTGCTAGCCCCATGAAGCTTCTTACCTCATGGGCATTTTTCGGCACTGGCCATTCCATAATGGCCTTTACCTTTTTTGGGTCCACAAAGATTCCTTCACCGGAAATGATATGACCTAAATAGTGGATTTCTTTCTGGAAGAAGGAACACTTCAACAACTTCCCATACANATGTTCTCTTTCGTTCTTGGAATAGATGAGGATGTCATCTAGAAAGACTTGTACAAAACGGTCTAAGTACTTCCAGAATACTCCATTCATGAGACTCATGAATACTGTTGGCGTATTGGTCAATCCGAAAGGTACTACGACAAACTCGTAATGTCCAAACCAAGTTCGAAAGGCAGTTTTAGGAATATCGCCTTCCTTAATCCTTAACTGGTGATACCCTGATCACAAATCAATTTTTGAGAATACTGTTGCTCCTTTCATCTGATCAAAGAGATAATCTATTCGTGGCATTGGGTACCTATTTTTCATTGTAGCATGGTTCAAGTCCCTATAATCTATGCACAGTCGTAAGGAACCATCCTTCTTCTTCACAAAGATTATTGGTGCACCCCAAGGTGAGACACTAGGCCTTATTAGCCCTAAGTCAAGTAGCTCTTTCAAATGCATCTGCAACTCACAAAGTTTTGGTGATGTCATCTGATACAAAGTCTTGGAAATTGGTTTTGCACCAGGTTTTAGCTCAATAGTAAAATCAAGCTCCCTCTCAGGAGGTAACCCTGGTAACTCGTTCGGAAAAACATCTTTAAACTTTGACAATACTGGGTACTGATCTAAGGAGGGTCCTTTCCTTTCATTCACTACTTCAACGACATAAAGTCGACACCCTTGCCTCATGCACCGTTTAACCTTCATAGTTGAGATAAAGCGTAGAGACACCTTTCTCCATACACCATGGATCTCTACTGGCCTTCCTTCGTCGTCAACACAAAGCACCCTTTTTGTGAAACAATCTACCATAGCTCGATGGGATTCTAACCAATCCATTCCAATGATTAGGTCATATGCCCCTAGAGCAGTGACGTATACCTTCAGCCTGGTAGTACACACTCCCAGGTCTACTAGACAATTATCAACGCTAGGTCCTATCGCTTGTTTTTCCCCCGAAGCCATCTCAACTTGTTTAAAGTCATCGTGCTCATAGGCTGCCAACCCACTCTTTTCTAATGCAGATGGTGAAATGAAACTATCTGTAGCACCATAATCAAATAAAATCTTAACATTGATATGATTTAGCGTACTTTATGACTCCACCACCGTGGATTGATGTTCTGCCTGGCGATTATTAACCACTGTGTAAATCTGGTGGCTGCCACTTGCTCTTCCCATCGAGGCCTTTCCTTCTCTATGCACAAATCTTGATTGTAACTCTGGGCAGTCATGTTGGTAATGGGGTCCTCCACATCCCCAATAGGTAACATGAGATTGAACCTGCGCACTATTCTGTGACTGTCTCTGAAATGAGTTCCTTCCCCTGGAACCCCTGCCTCTACTAGCTTCTCCTTGAGATGGTCGTGGACTTGCCTACGTCGTTGGTGATGAACAGGATGTTGCACTTGCTGCCATTGGAATCCCTGCGGCTACTATCCTTGGTGCGACTCTATTACCATATGGAGGTGGCCTTGAGCCCCCTCCTCTGGGAAATGTCCTAGGGGCCTTCCCCACGAATCCAGGATGATGCAGAAAGGTCGGTCTCGTACCTCTAGTTAAGTTCATGTGTTCCTCCGCATAACATGCATTTTCCACTGCTTCTGCTACTGAAGACGGTTTCCACATCCACACCATAGCCCTTATCTTAGGGTTTAACCCATAGACAAAGCATTCTTCTTGTCGTTGGTCATTATCCATGTATGAAACATATTTGACCAATTCCATAAACCTGATCTCATATTCTTCTACGGTTCTGTTTCCCTGTACTAGAGCATGAAATGCTCCTACCTGTTGTTCCTCATAGTAAGCTGGTAGATATTTCCTTCAGAACCTCTCCTCGAAAAGTTCCCAAGATACGGTGTCCGGGGTAAGATGCAGTTGCCTTTCCAGGTTGCCCCACCAGTTCAAGGCACTATCTCTCAACCGAAAAATTGCTATCTTCGCCTTTGAAGTGGACACATAGTCTCTTAAGGCAAAACACCTTGTCATGCCTTCCAACCATGCCTCGGTACGTTCACTGGCACGACCCCTGACAAACTCTAGAAGTTTGATCTTCTGCAGTTCTCTAGTGATGTCTTCGGGTGGAGGTCCTCTCCCTGAATCCCTCGATGCTTCTAGATTACCTGTTCTAGATGGTGGGGGATCCACTTCGATACCTGCTGGTTGACGCCCCTTTAAAGTCTCATTTATGGCCTCCAAAGAGCGCAGTATGAGAGCTAGTTCAGGCGATGGTGGTGGCGGTGCTGGCGGTCCCTGCGACGATGCCCTTTTGCCTTGATTCCCTCGAGTCCTAACCATCCTATATAATTTAATCCGCATCAACAAAGTTGTTAGGGTGAGTTCAAGGACATTTCACATTTGCGTAACTTAGACTAGAAAACTGGGTTAGGCGTAAGTTTTTTTTTTACTTGTCTGTAAATAGACGTTACTCTCTTTAGGGGAAGTGGCTAGGTTAGGGTTAAAACGTCTAAGCTTGATGTCTTCGCCTAAGAAACTACTGACTCTCTCTCCTGGTAGCTATGCTAGCATCGCACTATACTCATCAATGCCTCTAACTTACTTTCTTAGTGCGCATGGAGCCCCCTCCTACTTATCCTAGTCTAAGTCCTTAACCTTCAGTTTAAAACTAATTAACCACTTTAATTAGTTTAAATATGAATCATAAAATTAAATATAATTTAAACATTAATTACTAATGATTAATTATTTTTTAATTAATCCTATTAATTATA
>ML808882.1:25696-43545 GCA_009831015.1 Picea engelmannii
TTGATTTCTGTAGTCATACCTGTCTGTTGTGGTTTACCCTTGGCCATAGAGAGTTTTTCCCTTGTAACAGAATTGACGACTCCACTGGGGAAAGATCTTCCTTCTAAGGGTTGAAGTATTTTTCCTTCTTACATTGCTCTTTTTCCTTTGTATTTCTTGTCGTATCATAGTTGGACAGAGTCTGTTCACTCTGGGTCTGAGTTTTCAGCCTTTTAACCTTGCCTAGCCTTGTTTTAAAAGATATACGCCCTTTTTGCTCGAAAAACCATGTGTATACGCTTGCTGTCCCACTACAAGAGGCGTATATACACCCTTTTCTCTTGAACAAGAGCGTATACCACTTCCCCCTTGCTTGTTTGCTTGGTTTAGTGACTATTGGGTAGGTTTTGAGGATCACTGAGCCTTCTTAGGTCTCTGTGGTACCTGTTGAGATTATTTGGGATGACAGGAAACCTTTTTGGAGTTGAATTTTTGGGCGACATATTTCTCTTTGTTTTCCGTTTTTGATTTGTCCTTGGTAGTTGGGTTGTCTGCTTAGCTGCTTGGTATTCTGCTCGAGTGATTGCTTTTATACACAGTAGAAGTTATATATCAAGTCGCTTATCAGTCCATGCATTTTCTTTTTAAATACATTGAAAATACAAAAAAAAATAGGCATTTTGCATTGGTTGGTATTTTTGTCTTTGAACCTTTATCATTAGCTTAACACATTTAGCAAAAGATTGCATTTTACTTCTGAGTTGTAGAGTTAAAATTGATGATTGCACTGTTTTTATTTAGCATATCATTCACTGAAAAGTTAAACTTAGGCTTTGCATTATATCTATTTTTATTTTCATGCAGAGTCATAACACCATGAGTTTCATTTCCATACCTCTTTGAGCAATCACGACAAATAAAATTTACGCTTTAAACTAAAATTGATTAGTCACGATTTTGTTTTAGGGTGCACAAACTAGCTTAGGATTTAGTGCCTTGGAATAGGATTTTGTGAGTAAACTTCTCCAAGGCAATTAAATCAACATATGTGTCTGAGACAGGGAGTTGAGAAATCCATTGTATACTTGGTAATATCAGGAGGTTCCGCTCACACCGAAGTTAAGCATGAGGTTGCGCGAAGTTTTTTGAAGGGATAACCCCTGGATAGTCACCTAGCGTCAGAGATATTTCTGTGGATTTATTCGTATTTGGGGATCTTGCTAGTATCCATACCTCTGTGAGAGGCGGTACTTTCAAGGTTTCAGGCTTTGCTACCCTGCCCATACGGTAATCCAGACTTACGACTGTTTGCCTGTGTATCAATTATACAGTGGTTGATTAGTTGCTTGACTTAGGTTTCTCATAGGTTACTTGCAGGGGTTTTTTTTCTTGTACCCTGAGTCAGATAGGGGTCAGACAACACACAACCTTTATGGAGGATAACCTCTCCGGGGGGATCTGACCGACTGATTGTTAAGCCTACGAGGGCCCTTCTAACTGATTCTGTTACCTCCAAACTTTAACAGGGAGTCTCAGGTCCCTCTTGGACGAGGCATACCTTCTTTAGCAAGGGAGGCCACTCAACCACTTTAGCCCGTTTGCATGCATATTGGCCGTTTGACTTTTTAGTATGCTTTTTGATTACTAGTTGACCCTAGGACTCTGGTTTTTGGTTTCATTATCATGGATAGTAGAGCGCCTTTTACTCCTCCATTCACCGCTACCCGCCCCATGATGCCTCCCCATTTCATGGGGGCATACCCTTCTGTTTTTTACAATGGTATGCACGATTACAACACTCAATCTGCACCTTGGATCTCTAGTCCGTTTTCTGTTGATATGCCTTCCCACGTGCAACTCCCTCCCTGGTCTACTTATATGAATCCTAACATTGGATCTGGGGCCACCATCGCTCCCATGCCCACTTCTTCGTTTGATATGAATCGTTTTCCCATGGGAGGTTGGAACCTTCCACCTTATAGATCCAATCTTACTATATGCTCTTTCAGGATCTAGTGCTCAGATGGGTGCTTATTACACCCCATCCATGTATCTTTCATCTGCCATGTTGGTCCCTTTAAACACTTTTTATGTACTAGGTCCTCAAGTACCCCCAGGTCTTCCGTATGGGGAGAATCAATTTTATAATTCGGGCTACCCTCCTTATGGGACACCCTCACAAAGGGGAAACATATATCCTCACTTGAATAATTCTTATCCTACCTCGGTCTCTTTGCAGACCTCAGTGATGATGCCCGTTCAGACTTCTTCAAACCACATTGGCATAAACCACCATGTTTCTGGGCCAGGACAGGGAATATACTAGAATCCTTTCTGGCCTGCAATGTTTCAGAATCAATATTTTCCAGGACCTTGGACTCAAATACTGCAATCTATCACTAGCCCAACCACTGTAAGCCACACTAGTGCACCATCGCCCACCCCTGCTAGTCACGTTGGAGATGAGTCGACACCCTCTACAAATCATGACGATAGATCGCTTCCAACCTCTGCCAATTATGTTGGGGGCACCATCCTTTTCACCCCGGATCATAGCCGTGTCACATCTCCGACTCCTATTCATCATACAGGAGACAACTCTGTTTCCTCGACCAGTCCCATTGAGAAACCCAAACGTCTCAGACGTAAGCCTAAATTCATTTGCAGGACTTGTGAAGGAAGCCATCTTACTCGCTTGTGCCTGGTGACTGCCGAGATACCAGAGGCGTGGGGCTCACCCAAAAGCCCTTTGAACTCTGAGACACCCATGATTCCTCATCATACCACTTCACATTTAGTGATCTCGACGGTCTCACCGTCGATATTTTCCTCTGACCTCACCCCCTCCATGAAGGGTGAAGCGTCTCCTGCCCCCGTTACCATGCATCCTCTTCAACCTATAATTGAAGAAGTGACCATGCTAGTGCCTTTTATGGTCAAACCGACTCTCCCTGAAAAGAGTGATGCACCCTCCAGTCACGTCATCAACATTCCAAGTCTTCCCCCTTTTGAACAAGAGAGATTCATTCTTCCTCCGAATACTCTCTCTCCGAACTCTGACGAGGTCCCCTTCGACTGGGACGACCTGACAGGACATCCCATACCCCCACCTATGTTTGTTCCACTAAGAGACATTATTTGAACCATAACATAGACTATGTAATCCATTAGTACTTTCTCCTCCTCGACTTGGAGAGCTTTGGGCTTTCCCAAGCTTTTGTCAGGGATCCGCAGGATACTGACTTTCGACAGAAGGCTGGGTTGGGAACCTTGGCCTCCCCCTTTACATGTTGATTAGAAAAAAAACATGAGTCTTAGTTAAGCTATTTTCTGACTTGTTACTAAAAATTGAAAAGATCACCGAGTGATTTGTCCCTTTCACACTCGTTAAAATTGGATTTGAAAGATCATGAGTCTTAGTTAAGCTCTTTTTCGACTCGCTATCAAAAATGGAAAAGATCGCTGAGTGAACTTGTCTTATTCACACTCGTAAATTGGATTTGAAAAGACGTCTATTTGACACAAGTTTACCCCTTTTTCACACCAAGTAGACTAAAATATATAAAAAAGGACATTTTTTGGCGTTAAATTGTGATTGCATCTCCTGCCCTTGCTTGCAGTATTGAGCCTTTAGATGGTTCTCTCTTTGCGTTATAAACCATGGCCCAAGCAGTTTGCATCCTTAACCAAGTAGAGCCTTGTCTATATCCTTCACAATTTGACACCCTATACCCTGGAGGGAACATCACCCCGAGTGTCCATCTCTCGCATGCATTTCCTTGCATTGAGCATAGGTACGTTCCACTGCTGGAACTAGTTTTGCTTACTTGCGACACTCGTTCCCTCCTCTGTATCATAACATTCACTTGTTATGAAAAAACAAAAAAAAGACGGACAGGAAGGGAGTACTATATTGTAATTGGTAGCAGTCGTGTTGCCTTTGAACAGAGCACAAAGTTATTGAGTCCTTGCGTCATCATAATTTTGGGTTTAGCATGGCCTTAGGAAGCTGATCTCATTATAGAATTTTCTCTACCGACTGGTTAATCTTCCAACCACTATAGAGAACATTATGGATGACTCCTGCATCTAATTGTCAAATCATCAAGTCTATGCTTCCAGAGTCCATCGTATGTCTCATGCTCTTATTCAAAGGAAGTCTATCAACCTGTGTCGGTCACTCCTCAGAAATCTTGACTTCGCATGTCAGCCATACCCTCAGTTTGTCTCAAAATCACATGATACTTTGGTCTTATGATGCAGCTTGGCCCTACTTTCATCATTGGTAGGTCACCTTGAACCCAACAATTGACATTTCATCATGGGTTGTTGACTGGGTGGTTTCCCTTGTGTTCGACAACAAGACATCTATTCACACTTTGGGATTTATGTAGTGTCTTGGATGCCATTAGCCTTATTGGTGGTTTCCTCGCCTTTGTCAGTAGTTTTCATCATTGGCTGCTATTCAGAGGGTCTTTTTCGTGTACCACTTGCATTTGGCACACGCGAAAGATGCACAGGGTCATTGGTTCGTGAACATATTCTTCGTCCGATCTCCACCAAATCATGAAGCTCCTGATTTGTTCCTCGTGATGACTAATGAGAGATGCCTTAATGCTCTCCTTTTAGCGGGTCTCTTTCCATCGATTTCAGCTCATGTATTCTGGATACGAGACTTAGAGTTTTATGAGTACCTTGAGGTTTGCAGTCATTAGTGGCAGGATCTCTCGCCATTGACAGATGGGAATACATTAATGTCTCCTGATTAATGGATCTCTCAAATGTTTGACACTAGCTCCTTTATTCACATTTGTAGAGATGTACTCGGTGCCTTGATACCTACTTTCATCATTGGTAGGTTGTCTCGCGTTTGTTAACGGTATACCTCAATGAACGGTAATCAAACAATGTCTCATCATGTTCAACCTCAACTCATTTATTCACATGATGTAGACTTGCACCATTGGCAGATTGTATTGAAGACTTGAAGACATCACTTTGTAGACACATCTTTCTTGAGATGTTGCTTTCATTTCATAAGACCAATACTTATTTGACTTAAGCGATCATGGGAGATTAGATTGTACTCCATGGTATACAGATATCTTCAGATTGATTTTGAGACTGGTTTCACTAGGCCTTGTTCGTGACTATGACATCTATTGGCATGTAACTGCATTTATATTTGCCTACTCATGGCCATGAACACTTGTTGGTATATTTTCCACATGGATCTGCATTGTATTTTTGGCAGCCATGTATGCAAAGTCAATACATAATGTAATGAGAAATTGAGTTCATCCATCTTGTTCTCTACCACTGCACTTCTGGGTAATTTATAATGTATTTTGGCCATTGCAGATACTCCTCTGATCTCACACATTAGGGGGGCATCTATTATAGCAAGATTTGCCTCACCATTGCTATCTTGCACAGAGGGCCTTTTTCCATTTTCCCATGCAGACTTATTAACCTCCTTTTTGATAAATCCAGAGCCAAAATTATATATTTTTCCACATATACGCTTCCTAACTACTTTGCAAGATGAGTATATGGTTGCTGCTCCACTACAACTCACGTATATCGGGATTTGTGCCAAAAATTACAAAATGAGGTCGGGTTTCCATGTCACGACAAATGATATCTAATCTTTGGCCTTCCATATACTGGAAACATTCCGACTCGACCCTTCAGTTTCATTCTGGAGGCTATAAGAGCACAATTTCGAGCTATGGAAAAAGAGAGAGAAAGCATTCAACTTTGAGAGCAAAGTTACTCTGGAGAAGTTACTTCATATTGAGTCTGCATCCCTTTGTCCCTCAAGTCTGAACACAGTGTTCAATGCCCAAGCTCTTCCCTTATTGTCAAGAGGATCTCATTATCTCTTTGCTATGAGCTTGCCTTTGGTGGAGGATTGAAGTGGTGGAGACCCAGTTGGAAGGAACTTGGTTTCGAGCCGTGTTGACACAGAATTCTGTAATGTTGATACTTCTGTTGATCAATTATTAATAGAAATACTCCTTTCCCGTCCTATCAATATCTTGCAAATATATGATTATTATCCATGGGCATGTTTCTAATGTTTATTAATGGATTGTGCTATCTGATGTGCTAACTCATTTTATATACTGTCACTATATACTTGCATCACTTGTTTGTTGAGAACTTCTTGCAGGTGTAAAGCTTCGAGTCAAAGTGCTCAACGGTGGAACAACATCAAACGATTGGATCGAGGTAGGCTTCTTCCTTGTATTGCACATTAGTTTATATAACACATGCTGGAATTTAGTTGATTTCTGCAGTCATACCTGTCTGTTGTGGTTTACCCTTAGCCATAGAGAGTTTTTCCCTTGTAACACTTCTTCCCAACGTTGACTTGGTATAGCTAATGGTTGTAGGAGACATGACATCTTGATTGTCTCTCCCTTATTTTGTTGGCAGACCACACATTCAGATAAAAACTTTTGAACATCAGTTTTAAGACCTTCCCATAAAAAATCATTCTTGGTCTCGTGTTGAGTTTTCAAGAATCCCGAATGTCCTCCTATATGAGAAGTGCACAATTCTATAAAAACCCTCTGTGTGAGATGGGAATTCTTACATGAATATAGGCAATCATGATACCATGACAAATCGTTCTTCCATACAAAATTATCTAATGAAATGGGTTCCTCTTGTAGTTGTTAAATGATCTTGCATACCTCTTGATCTTGCTTCCATTTTATCCTTTCTTCTCCCACCCAATCAAATTGAGGAATAGAAATAGCACATAGTAAACCCTTTGTTTCTCCTTCGTTCCTCGAAAGTGCATTTGCCACAATATTATGTTTTCCTTTTTTTGTTGAAAATTTCAAAGTCACAACCTAACATCTTTGTCACCCATTTTTGTTGCTCTTCTAAATATAATCATTGCTCCAAGAAGTACTTTAAACTATCATGATCTGTCTTTACTTTGAAGTGTCTTCCTATTAGGTAAGGGCCAATTTCTTAACTGCATGTAGTATGACCAACATTTCTTTTTCATAAATGGGTTTGAGTGAGTTTTTACCTTTAAGTTGACTTCTTTCAAAGGCAAGGAGCCTTCCTTCTTGCATTATAACTTCACCAATGGCATGGCCCAAGATATCACACTCCATGATAAATGTTTTTGTGAAGTCAGGTGTGGCTAGGACAAGAGTTGTACACATAACCTCCTTAAGTTTTTCAAAAGCTTTGGTTGCTTCTTGAGTCCAAGAAAATTCTTCATTCTTTAATGATGTTGTTAGAGGTGCTACTATTTGACCACAATTACTGATAAAATTGTGGTAATAGCCAATCAATCCTAAGAATCCTCTAAGTTTCTTCAAGGTTTTAGGAATTGGCCATTCCCTCATAGCTGTAATTTTGTTAGGGTCCACTTTTACACCTTCACGAGATGCAATGTGACCCAAATATTCCACTTTGTGAACCCCAAAGGCACACTTGGAAGGCTTTGGATAAAGTTGTTGCTCTTCCAATAGTTGTAATACTTTGTGAACATGTTGTACATGCTCTTCCAAGATTTGTTGTAGATTAGTATGTCATTAAAAAACACTAACACAATTTTTTTAAGGAATGGTTTGAAAATAGAATTCATCAAGCTTTGAAATGTTGAAGGTGCATTAGTAACTCTAAATGGCATAACCAAAAACTCATAATGACCTTCATGTATTCTAAAGGTTGTTTTTGGAATGTCTTGTAGCCTCATTATGATTTGATGATAGCCCGGATGAATATCCAACTTAGTAAAGAAAACTGCTCCATGCAATTCATCTAATAATTCATTAATGATAGGAATATGAAACTTATCTTTGATAGTCATTTTGTTGAGTTGTCTATAATATAGACACATATACCATGAACCATCCTTTTTCATAATCATCACCACTGATAATGAGAAAGAACTTTGGCTAAGTTGAATGATGTCGACCTCTAACATTTCTTGGATCATACGCTCAATCTCACTCTTATGTGCATATGGATACCTGTAAGGCCTAATGTTAGGTGTTACACTTCCTTGTTGCCAATGAATAACATGGTCATGATCTCAAGCAGGTGGAATACCCTTAGGAATTTCTCTAAATACCTTTGAATGATTGTTTATAACTATTTGGAAATCTAATGGAGCAGAGGATATAGATATTTGAACAACTAGTGAACACAATTGTGAAATTACACCATGGTGTCCCTTTTTGAGTAATTTTAACATGCTATTAAAGATTATCACCTTAGAGGGTTTCCCTTGGATACCTTTCAACTCAATTTCCTTGCCTTCCGAGGAAAATCTCATGAAAAGGTCTTGAAAATTGAGGGACATTATTCCCAATGATTATAAACATTTGATCCCTAATACAACATCAACACCACCCATTTGGATAAAAATCACGGGTCTATCTAGTAAATACTCCCCCATATTGAGCTTAATACTATGGTAATTTCCTAAACAATTTATAGTACCTCCATCTTCAATCATTACTTGAAACTCTGGTGCTAGAAATACAAAGAAATGGAGTTTTTTTCTTTCTAATTTGTAATTGATGAAGTTATGGGTACTGCTAGAATCAATCAACACTGTTTCTTTTTCTTTTTGATATGTCCTTCTATCTCGAGGGTTTGTGGAGTATTGATGTCAGCCAATGAATGATAAGATATCGTTGGAATAGTCTCTTCTAGATCTAGATCTTGTGATGGTTCTAATTCTTGATCTTCTTCCTCTACACAACCTATGTAGAATAATTTCTTCTCACCGCATTTATGCCCCTTACTGTACTTTCTCCCACAATTGAAACATAGTCCCTTTTCTCTTATTTCATCCATTTGCTAAGGTCTCAACCTGGTCGGATGAGTGAGGTTAGGAGAGGGAACATGGTGCTCTCTATAGTTGTTAGTGGCCACTCTTCGAGTAACCATATTTTTGTTTTCCACTTCCCTTACCATATTGAATGCTTGCTCTAGGGACTTAGGTTTGAAGAGACACACCTCATGTTGAATGTTCTCCTTTAAATTTCCCTTAAAGAGATCTAACAAATTATCCTCAGGAACATTCTCTACCCCAAGACTGACCTTTTGGAGTTGTTGAATGTGCTCTATAATTGGACCTTTTTGCCGAAGATTTATTAATTGACTAAAGAATGTATTGATCTTAGTATCCCCACAATGTGATATCATTTCATTCATAAAAATGGACTAAGAGATAACAAAACTTTGTTTTCTTTCACAAAGCCATTGATACCAAACAAATTGATCATTTTCTAAATACAAGGATGCAATAGGTAGCTTTTGTAAGCTTGGCACTTGGTGTAGATCAAATAATTGCTCCATCTGGAATATCCATGTTATAGGATATTACCATCAAAATTCTTTACATCAATCTTTGGAATGAAGTATTTCCTTGGTGCCGCATTGAAACCTCGAAGATGTGGATCTTAAAGTGATGAATAATCATGATTCAGGGACTCAATCTTTATTTCCTCTACATTTTCATGGTTTCCTTGCATTTATATATCTCCTTTAGGGAGACTCTCATCTAGAGTATGAAATATCATGAAAGACATGGAATTTTGCAATTCTAACATCACCTTTTTCCATATGCTCCCAATTTTCATCCATCTTCTTTTCCAGCTTTCCCATCCAGTGGAAAATTTCTTCTCTTTTTTCTTGAGTCATAGTTGAGCTCTCTAGAGGTTTATTTGGCGACATAAATTCTTGAGTAACCTTTGGAGCCATGTGAGAAAATAATAATTCTCCTCTTTTTCCTCTTTATCACAAATTTTTGATTGCCAAAAATAGATATTCCAATCAAAAGTTATGCCGATTGTGATTTACGTACCTTTCAAACTTGATATATATATGAAATTTGAACCCTTTTGAGACTATAATTTCGGCTTGTAGTACTCTAATATGACTTCTTAAACTCTTGAATTTTTTTTTCCTGAACTTTCACTAATAAAAAAAGTTATAGCAAAAATACCAAAATGTTTTGTTTAAGACTAATTCCAGGATTAGTAAAGAACCCCAACTTCCACAAGATATATCTCACAAATTATAATGATTCAAAATCTAAAAAAAATTCCACATATAATTAAATATGTTTCCTAAGGATTCTAAAAATTTCAGAGGCTGAAATTTCCTCGAATTTTCTTTATAGCGAAAATAAAAAGATGACTCATTTGAGATTAATTTCAGGACTTGTCACAAACCGTAACTTCCATAGCCTATATCTAAGAAACTATAACAAACCATAATTTGAAATTTTTACCACTTGTTCTTCGGTATTGTTCCTTAGTATCCTCAAACTTTAACTATTTGAAACGTCCTAGAAAAAAAGTTATAGTGAAGATTCCAAGATGACTCGTTTGAAGCAGCAAAAACCTAGGATCGATGCTCTGATACCAAATGTTATGAACCAACACCTTGAGAATAATAAAAAATCAATGAATAATATGTTGGAATGTTGTTAAATATTGAGAGGGGGAGGGGGTGAATCAATATTGCTTCTTTTTCTCAAATTAAATTAATTCTTTATTAATTTATACCAATTTATCAACAAGAATGTACAAAACTCTGAATTTTAAATGTAACAATCATAAAAATTATATTTCATTTACAAGTTACGGTTTGTAAGAGACACCAATCTCTCTTCTTTTGATCGCCAACTAAAGGAGACACCAATCCCCTATTTTCCAAGCACCAACTCCTTGTAGATAGGGCTTCAACCTGTAGAGGACTCCAATATGCTTGTTTTCAAGCACCAACTTGAGGAAGCTGCAACTCCCTGTTTCAGGCTTCAACCTTTAGAGGACTCCAATCCTCCCTTGCTCCTCCCTTCCACCCTCACTTCATGTGAATGTTTCACATTCTTCCTTGGACTCCATCTGTGTTTTTATCTTCTAAATTAGACCACATAGACATCTTCCTTACACCATATTTTCTAGTTTATATAGTCTTTCAATGGGTATAAAATTTGAACCAGTGTGTCTTTTAATAATGTATCATTGCACCTCTTCATTTATTTAATAATAATGTCATTTTAATAACAAATTTCTTCCTTTATTATTATTATTTTTAAGTAATCGAGTGACCTAGGTTTTTTCTTCAATATCTTTTTAAATTAAGAATCATGTTCTTAATTTGCACTGGTAAGCCAAGCTCTTTTTCTTGGAGTATTTGCCTTTCAAGGTTATCCGATTTTGAGCCCTTTTAAGTGTATATTGCATGTATTGAAATAGACAGGTGCTAAGTTCTTCACTCCATAGGACCGACACTCGTGACCAATGACTTATTAATATGTATGGAATTACCACTTACCACTCGTGGTATCCCTCTTAGTGGCATGGGTGATCATAATGGTTTTAGAAACCCGCTATCGAGGTATCCGTGTTCATAGGATGCTACCACGTGTCTACCATGGTAATTTAGAAACCACCTATGCAGATGCTAACCTTCCCATTAACCTCTTCTTCCTTTGGCGATGTACGCTACATCTGCACCGTAGATCTATTGTCTCGATGAATGATTAGATCTGAACCTCCCACGATCTTTATTGCACCTCAATCAACCAGTTGGGTTTTATTAAGGCATTGAGTGAACGATCCTTGCTTTCCTAGGCATTTTAGATAGATCCACGATTTGGATTTAACCAACCGTTGAGTGGACGGTCCTCATTTATTTCAAGCATGGACTTTTTACTTAGACTCGTAGACTCACATGTCTTCTCAGGTGTCATCAAAATGCATGCCCCACTTCCGCTACCTCCATCATTAACCTATACTTAGAAAGTTTTAAGTGATTTTTCTCGGGTTCACAGACTTGCAGACTCGCAGACTCACATGTCTTCTCGGGTGTCATTAAAATGCACACTTAACTTCTGCTACCTCCATAATGAACCTATACTTAGAATTTTTTAAGTGATTCTTCTCGGGTTTGCAGACTCGCGGACTCACATGTCTTTTTGGGTGTCATCAAAATGCACACCTATCTTCTACTACCTCCACAATGAACCTATATTTAGAAAAATTTAAGTGATTCTTTATATGAGTCCGATCGATAGAATATGATACTTAGCCATTTTTTGGGCTGCGTAACGAACTCGCGGAAAACGATCCGAGCTGTCGGATCATGGTTTCATTTTGATCCAACGATCGTAGATCAATCAACCTCATTCTTCGCCATTCACTGTCGATTCCTATATTCGATCATGTTCTTATTTTGATCCAATGATCAACATTGTTCTTCGTTCTTTATTGTCAATTCCTACAACTTTCACACTTATAATGATTAGAGCATCAATCATTATAATAAACGGAGAATATAATCTTGGGTAGATTTGGAACATGTTCCTTTTGATCTTTGTTCGTATATAATTACTATATTTTATTTGAATACCATATTTTGATCCTTTATTTTTATTTTCTTTATTTCTATTATACAACTTCAACCTTGTATATCTTAGAATAAAAAACCATCTTCTCAGTCTTCTCATTACTCCATTTGCTTCATCAGAGTTTAATGTTATTTGCAAAGCTCTCTTGCAATTGGTATAGCCGAGTACTTGTCTGGATGATAAACCCATATTAACCATTGTTGACATCAATGACAACATAACACCATGTCCAACATAATAGGCCACTTCGAGGGGGAAACCTTTGTTTACAATATATTCAATGTACAAGATGAGATAAGATAATCCTAAGACTAGGTCTCCTTGGTATTATATATAGGAGACAAAGGTGTTGATATACATTCATTGATCAATGTTAGTGTATATATATCAATCCTTAGTCTTATTCTTTTCTTCTTATGTTCCTTGTATATTCTATACTTAGCCATTTTTTTTCCCTTTAAAATGTGGTTGCAGATTGGGCTACCATCAAGTCCGCAGGTCTGCAAACTCTCAAGTCTATAATTAGTTGCTTTTATTACCTCACAATCCCAACACTTAGTCATTTTTATGTGTCGTGGGAGTCCCATTGTGGGAAACCAATTCACCCTTCATCCCACAAATTCACGTGTCCCGCAACCCAAAAACCCACAACACTCAAAATGACCCTTCTATTTTCGCGAAATGTATAATGCATCACTTACCTTTTCCCCACTTAGCTGATTTTCTTGAATGCAGATGCAAGACATCCTTCATTTCCATCTGCCTTTTCCATAGACCCACAATCCTGTAACCCATAATCCTATGTCCTCCAAAATCACTCATCCACTTCTGCAACCCACAATCCCATGTCCTACAAAATGAGTCATCCACTTCTACAACCCACAAAATCAACTTTTTTTATATTTAATTTATTTCACCATTGCGGATGCGAGAGTCCCCCCCTTCTTATCTTTTTGACTCTCCATACCCGTAGTCCCACATATCGAAATAATCATATTGCACTTTCCATTCTCCACTTTTCACTCCCATACTTAACCATTTATCATGTTTCCTGATATCATATTGCCATTCCCGATGGCATTTACTTCCCCTCCACCACATTCCTCACCACTTGTGTGAACCTAAATATCATTACAAAGTGGTGTAGATTTCATAAAGGATTTGTAATAAATTCAAAATCTGACCATGCAAACTAGAAACTTTGAAATAAGAGCTACAACAATTGATAATCAAGGCAATACATGGTAAAATTAATAAATAATTAAAACGCCTTGTTGTAAAAATGTTATATCAATAGGAAGCACCACCCATTTGTAAAAAGGGAAATCAGTGTAAAGACATGTCAAATAAAAAGAAAGACTTGTATTGTGGAGACACATTCAACACTCTTGAACATGAAGACCACTAGTTCCAGTGGTCACAGGCCTCTAAGTGGTATTTGGCTCTTCCCCCTGTAGACAAGGAATTAAACAAGGTTTGGAGTTCAGGCATTATATTAGTTGGGTGTGTATTTGAGGTGGAATAATTCAAATAATTAGTACTTTGGTGCACCGATAATTTTGATACTGAGCGAAGAATTATTCAAATCCAAGGGAAGCCGCCAATTTCTTTGTCCCCCTTAGTATTCAAGAGAATGTTGCGACTTCCAAACCCCACTATGTTGTTTAAGAATGATGAAGAAGACGAGTTTCTCAAAGAACACCAAGGAGGAGCAGAGCTCCTTGAGAATTATCTCACCAGCCTGAGAGTTGACAACAATTCTGCTTAGGTCGAGGTAAGTTCTATGAAATACCCATATAAAGAGTTTTCCTGGTTTTTTCCTCGAATAATTGGACTAGAGTCCATGGCCTCTATGCCAAAATACATTGTGTACATTCTCCACTATGTTGTTCACGAAGATGCCATGATTGACTGGGCCTGAATCATCTCAAATGAGATTTTGTTTCAGCTGGGTGGCCTAAGAAAAACCATAAAATTTTACAGGAGTTCGTATTTGGTCTATGTTATTGCCTATTATCACATATTTGAAGACTTTCCTAGAGCAAGAAATGTTGATTTTGGGAAGGAACAACCAGAAAAAAAAAGTGAAAGCTAACATTCCAGAGCCAAGAAAATAACAACCTGTTGTTAATTAGGCAAAGACTCCATTGCAAACGAATTATAATCCAGTTGATGAGTTAGCTAAGCTTCGAATTACCTTACTATTTATTGAGGTAGTCAAGATACGTTAACAAAGGGAGAAGCTTTTGAAGATATTGGATCATACGAATTCGAGAATAGAGTCAGTTGTGATGAACACAATACTACAACAAAATATCACATCAGTAAGGTCAAGAGGCAAAGTTCCATCGTTCTATATATCTTTAGAGAATCATGATTTTACACAACATAATTGTTTGGTGTATAGTGGAATCACTAACAATATCATGCCATTATTAGTGATGGAATCTCTTGGAATGTAGTGTACAAAATATTATGAAACTGATGAAAGCATATATGCCATTGACTCAAGAAAAGTTCGAGCTCATGGAGAAATTAAAGATTTATGTGCATGGATAAGTGCAACACCTCACATTACAACAATATTTACTATCATAGTAGTTGATCTGCCTCCAACATATGGTGTTGTCTTGTTAAGAGATTGGTGTTCATTAATCAGAGGATATATATTGAATGATGGAAGTTGCATGATGCTTCCAAATAAAGATGGAACAATGATTAGAGTTCCTCAAGAACACAAAAATCCAATATCAT
Organism: Picea engelmannii; assembly: GCA_009831015.1. Taxonomy (NCBI): domain Eukaryota; kingdom Viridiplantae; phylum Streptophyta; class Pinopsida; order Pinales; family Pinaceae; genus Picea; species Picea engelmannii. The sequence goes on from ML808882.1 coordinate 40,830, forward strand.
TTAAGAAGAAGGAAACTGAAATGATGCAAAACTATGTAGATGATGGAATTGAGAATCGTGTTGTTTTCAATATAGAACAACTAAATTCACCTAAGCAAAATGAAGAAAGTTCTTTCCAAGGTTTTTGGAGAATGTCATTTGATGGTGCTTGTTCTAAGTTTGGAATTGGAGCTGGTATTGTTTTCAAAAGTCTCCAATCTGGTATTTACCCACATGCAATTATATTAGAGTTCCCTTGTACCAACAATGAAGCAAAATATGAAGCATCAATCAAGGAGTAATCCTGACCCTTCAAATGCAAGTTAAAGATCTAGTGGTGATTGGTGATTCAAAATTGATTATCAATCATATAAAGAAAAAATACAAAATCAATAAAGAAAGATTGAAACATTATGCAAGAAGAGTATGGGAAATCATAGATTCATTTAATTCTTTTAATATTTCTTTTTTTCCTCGAGAAAAGAATTAAAAAGTTGATTCATTGGCAGTAGTTGCATCTCTTTCCAATTATATGATTCTCAAAATCAAAATACTTTCCATGTCAAAACAATTTTTTGGCCTTCAATACCCGATAATCAAGAGTATTAGCAAGTTTTTGAAAACGATGAGCACATTGCAAGCTTCCTTATAGACCATGACTCAACACTATTAGATGATTAAGAAGAAAGCCAAAATTCTCAGAAGGAAATTCATGATCATAGTGTTATAGTCCCTCCAAAGAATTATGTCAATCTGGAGTCTCTTTTTACAAGAGATGATCAAACAAAGACTTTGGATCTAAAAGATGAACCCTCTATTAGAAAAGTTCAAGAAACACATAAAATCAATATTGTTACACTTGATTCTCCAAAATGTATAAATACTGGTACTAATTGCACCATTGAAGAAATAGAGCAATATACTATTATGTTCAAATAATTTCATGACATTTTTGCTTGGAGTTATGATTATTTAAAGGAGTATGACAAGTCTATCTTACATCATGTTATACCACTCAAAGAGGGATCAAAACTTTTTAAGAAAAAGTTGAGAATGATAAATCCCAAATTGAATCCCTTAGTGGAGATGAAGTTGGAAAAACTGAAAAATCTGGTACAAATTTTCCAATCAGACACTCATAATGGCTTTCAAATCCCGTGGTAGTGAGAAAAAAGAATGGATAAATTTGTATTTGTGTTGATTTCAGAGATCTCAACCAAGAAAGTATCAAAGACAACTATCCACTCCCAAACATGGAGATGTTGTTGCAGTAGGTCACTGGTTTTGCACTAATTCTATGCTGGATGGATTTTCTGGATATAATCAAGTTCTTGTGGCTGAGGAAGATAGACCAAAGAGTGTATTCATTCCACCAGGGGGAACATATGCTTATGCCCATATTCCATTTGGACTAACGAATGCAGATGCAACTTTTCAAAGGGTAATGGACCATGCTTTCAAAGATCTAATTGGAAAATTTATGGCAGACTACCAAGATGATTTGACTGTTCATTTAAAACTAAGGGAAATACATTTTGAACATCTCAAACAAGTCTTTGAAAGATGTAGAATATATGGAATATCTTTGAATCCAAAAAATTGTATGTTTTCCATATCAAAAGGAAATATCTCGAGTCATGTTGTGAGCAAAGAAGGAATATACATTGATCCAGAAAGGGTTAAAGCAATACATGACACAAATCCACCTACATCAAGAAAAGGAGTACAATCCTTCTTTGGAAAGATATTTTTTTTTTGAAGTTTTGGTCCAGATCATGCTACGATTGTCAAGCCAATAAATAAATTTTTAAAGAAAGACACACAATTTGAATGTACATCACACATTCAAAAGGATTTCACAGAAATCAAACATGCCATTACCACTGCCCCTGTTTTTATCAGTACCGACTTTGACAAATATTTTAGTTTATATTCATTTTCTTCAGTGGAAGCTGTTGGTTCAATCCTCACCCAAAGGAATGAGAAAGCAAAAGAACTTCAATTTTCTTTCATGAGTAAGACCTTGCATGATTATGATTAAACTACTCTATGATTGAAAAACAAGCTCTTTCCCTGGTCAAGGCAATAGCTCATTTCAGGACCTATATCTTGTTATCTCACATCATTTTTCATGTGCCACATCCACCAGTAAATATGTTGCTAAATCAACAAATTAGAGAGGGCAGATGGGTGAATTGGTTAACAAATCTTCAAGAGTATGATTTAGAGATTAAACCTCTAAAAGTTGTCAATGGGAAAGGACTATGTAAATTCATGACTGGAATTGAAGTTGTAAATATATCTCCTCCCAATACAATTGATGTTGTCATACATAGAATGGGTTTAGCAACATATGAATGGTATAAGGACATAATATTTTATCTTATATCTGGCCAATTTCCTCTTGGAGTGTCTTCTAAAGAAATGAGAACTTTGAAGATGAAAACTAACCAATATGTATTAGTGTCAGGAGTCCTTCTCTGAAGAAATTTTGATGGAATTCTATTGAGATGTTTAGATTGTCCAAAGTCCAAGGAAATACTTCAATAATTTCATAATGGAGTTTGCGATGGACATTTTTTTTCCAGCTGTAACTACTCATATAATCATCCATGCTGGTTATTATTGGCCAACTATGTTCAAATATGCTTACATAATGATTCAAAAATGCCTCCCATGCCAAAAATTTTCAGGGAAGATGAAGAGAGCAACAATGTCATTACAATATATAACAATA
>ML808882.1:43645-85143 GCA_009831015.1 Picea engelmannii
TTTTTTGTTGAAAATTTCAAAGTCACAACCTAACATCTTTGTCACCCATTTTTGTTGCTCTTCTAAATATAATCATTGCTCCAAGAAGTACTTTAAACTATCATGATCTGTCTTTACTTTGAAGTGTCTTCCTATTAGGTAAGGGCCAATTTCTTAACTGCATGTAGTATGACCAACATTTCTTTTTCATAAATGGGTTTGAGTGAGTTTTTACCTTTAAGTTGACTTCTTTCAAAGGCAAGGAGCCTTCCTTCTTGCATTATAACTTCACCAATGGCATGGCCCAAGATATCACACTCCATGATAAATGTTTTTGTGAAGTCAGGTGTGGCTAGGACAAGAGTTGTACACATAACCTCCTTAAGTTTTTCAAAAGCTTTGGTTGCTTCTTGAGTCCAAGAAAATTCTTCATTCTTTAATGATGTTGTTAGAGGTGCTACTATTTGACCACAATTACTGATAAAATTGTGGTAATAGCCAATCAATCCTAAGAATCCTCTAAGTTTCTTCAAGGTTTTAGGAATTGGCCATTCCCTCATAGCTGTAATTTTGTTAGGGTCCACTTTTACACCTTCACGAGATGCAATGTGACCCAAATATTCCACTTTGTGAACCCCAAAGGCACACTTGGAAGGCTTTGGATAAAGTTGTTGCTCTTCCAATAGTTGTAATACTTTGTGAACATGTTGTACATGCTCTTCCAAGATTTGTTGTAGATTAGTATGTCATTAAAAAACACTAACACAATTTTTTTAAGGAATGGTTTGAAAATAGAATTCATCAAGCTTTGAAATGTTGAAGGTGCATTAGTAACTCTAAATGGCATAACCAAAAACTCATAATGACCTTCATGTATTCTAAAGGTTGTTTTTGGAATGTCTTGTAGCCTCATTATGATTTGATGATAGCCCGGATGAATATCCAACTTAGTAAAGAAAACTGCTCCATGCAATTCATCTAATAATTCATTAATGATAGGAATATGAAACTTATCTTTGATAGTCATTTTGTTGAGTTGTCTATAATATAGACACATATACCATGAACCATCCTTTTTCATAATCATCACCACTGATAATGAGAAAGAACTTTGGCTAAGTTGAATGATGTCGACCTCTAACATTTCTTGGATCATACGCTCAATCTCACTCTTATGTGCATATGGATACCTGTAAGGCCTAATGTTAGGTGTTACACTTCCTTGTTGCCAATGAATAACATGGTCATGATCTCAAGCAGGTGGAATACCCTTAGGAATTTCTCTAAATACCTTTGAATGATTGTTTATAACTATTTGGAAATCTAATGGAGCAGAGGATATAGATATTTGAACAACTAGTGAACACAATTGTGAAATTACACCATGGTGTCCCTTTTTGAGTAATTTTAACATGCTATTAAAGATTATCACCTTAGAGGGTTTCCCTTGGATACCTTTCAACTCAATTTCCTTGCCTTCCGAGGAAAATCTCATGAAAAGGTCTTGAAAATTGAGGGACATTATTCCCAATGATTATAAACATTTGATCCCTAATACAACATCAACACCACCCATTTGGATAAAAATCACGGGTCTATCTAGTAAATACTCCCCCATATTGAGCTTAATACTATGGTAATTTCCTAAACAATTTATAGTACCTCCATCTTCAATCATTACTTGAAACTCTGGTGCTAGAAATACAAAGAAATGGAGTTTTTTTCTTTCTAATTTGTAATTGATGAAGTTATGGGTACTGCTAGAATCAATCAACACTGTTTCTTTTTCTTTTTGATATGTCCTTCTATCTCGAGGGTTTGTGGAGTATTGATGTCAGCCAATGAATGATAAGATATCGTTGGAATAGTCTCTTCTAGATCTAGATCTTGTGATGGTTCTAATTCTTGATCTTCTTCCTCTACACAACCTATGTAGAATAATTTCTTCTCACCGCATTTATGCCCCTTACTGTACTTTCTCCCACAATTGAAACATAGTCCCTTTTCTCTTATTTCATCCATTTGCTAAGGTCTCAACCTGGTCGGATGAGTGAGGTTAGGAGAGGGAACATGGTGCTCTCTATAGTTGTTAGTGGCCACTCTTCGAGTAACCATATTTTTGTTTTCCACTTCCCTTACCATATTGAATGCTTGCTCTAGGGACTTAGGTTTGAAGAGACACACCTCATGTTGAATGTTCTCCTTTAAATTTCCCTTAAAGAGATCTAACAAATTATCCTCAGGAACATTCTCTACCCCAAGACTGACCTTTTGGAGTTGTTGAATGTGCTCTATAATTGGACCTTTTTGCCGAAGATTTATTAATTGACTAAAGAATGTATTGATCTTAGTATCCCCACAATGTGATATCATTTCATTCATAAAAATGGACTAAGAGATAACAAAACTTTGTTTTCTTTCACAAAGCCATTGATACCAAACAAATTGATCATTTTCTAAATACAAGGATGCAATAGGTAGCTTTTGTAAGCTTGGCACTTGGTGTAGATCAAATAATTGCTCCATCTGGAATATCCATGTTATAGGATATTACCATCAAAATTCTTTACATCAATCTTTGGAATGAAGTATTTCCTTGGTGCCGCATTGAAACCTCGAAGATGTGGATCTTAAAGTGATGAATAATCATGATTCAGGGACTCAATCTTTATTTCCTCTACATTTTCATGGTTTCCTTGCATTTATATATCTCCTTTAGGGAGACTCTCATCTAGAGTATGAAATATCATGAAAGACATGGAATTTTGCAATTCTAACATCACCTTTTTCCATATGCTCCCAATTTTCATCCATCTTCTTTTCCAGCTTTCCCATCCAGTGGAAAATTTCTTCTCTTTTTTCTTGAGTCATAGTTGAGCTCTCTAGAGGTTTATTTGGCGACATAAATTCTTGAGTAACCTTTGGAGCCATGTGAGAAAATAATAATTCTCCTCTTTTTCCTCTTTATCACAAATTTTTGATTGCCAAAAATAGATATTCCAATCAAAAGTTATGCCGATTGTGATTTACGTACCTTTCAAACTTGATATATATATGAAATTTGAACCCTTTTGAGACTATAATTTCGGCTTGTAGTACTCTAATATGACTTCTTAAACTCTTGAATTTTTTTTTCCTGAACTTTCACTAATAAAAAAAGTTATAGCAAAAATACCAAAATGTTTTGTTTAAGACTAATTCCAGGATTAGTAAAGAACCCCAACTTCCACAAGATATATCTCACAAATTATAATGATTCAAAATCTAAAAAAAATTCCACATATAATTAAATATGTTTCCTAAGGATTCTAAAAATTTCAGAGGCTGAAATTTCCTCGAATTTTCTTTATAGCGAAAATAAAAAGATGACTCATTTGAGATTAATTTCAGGACTTGTCACAAACCGTAACTTCCATAGCCTATATCTAAGAAACTATAACAAACCATAATTTGAAATTTTTACCACTTGTTCTTCGGTATTGTTCCTTAGTATCCTCAAACTTTAACTATTTGAAACGTCCTAGAAAAAAAGTTATAGTGAAGATTCCAAGATGACTCGTTTGAAGCAGCAAAAACCTAGGATCGATGCTCTGATACCAAATGTTATGAACCAACACCTTGAGAATAATAAAAAATCAATGAATAATATGTTGGAATGTTGTTAAATATTGAGAGGGGGAGGGGGTGAATCAATATTGCTTCTTTTTCTCAAATTAAATTAATTCTTTATTAATTTATACCAATTTATCAACAAGAATGTACAAAACTCTGAATTTTAAATGTAACAATCATAAAAATTATATTTCATTTACAAGTTACGGTTTGTAAGAGACACCAATCTCTCTTCTTTTGATCGCCAACTAAAGGAGACACCAATCCCCTATTTTCCAAGCACCAACTCCTTGTAGATAGGGCTTCAACCTGTAGAGGACTCCAATATGCTTGTTTTCAAGCACCAACTTGAGGAAGCTGCAACTCCCTGTTTCAGGCTTCAACCTTTAGAGGACTCCAATCCTCCCTTGCTCCTCCCTTCCACCCTCACTTCATGTGAATGTTTCACATTCTTCCTTGGACTCCATCTGTGTTTTTATCTTCTAAATTAGACCACATAGACATCTTCCTTACACCATATTTTCTAGTTTATATAGTCTTTCAATGGGTATAAAATTTGAACCAGTGTGTCTTTTAATAATGTATCATTGCACCTCTTCATTTATTTAATAATAATGTCATTTTAATAACAAATTTCTTCCTTTATTATTATTATTTTTAAGTAATCGAGTGACCTAGGTTTTTTCTTCAATATCTTTTTAAATTAAGAATCATGTTCTTAATTTGCACTGGTAAGCCAAGCTCTTTTTCTTGGAGTATTTGCCTTTCAAGGTTATCCGATTTTGAGCCCTTTTAAGTGTATATTGCATGTATTGAAATAGACAGGTGCTAAGTTCTTCACTCCATAGGACCGACACTCGTGACCAATGACTTATTAATATGTATGGAATTACCACTTACCACTCGTGGTATCCCTCTTAGTGGCATGGGTGATCATAATGGTTTTAGAAACCCGCTATCGAGGTATCCGTGTTCATAGGATGCTACCACGTGTCTACCATGGTAATTTAGAAACCACCTATGCAGATGCTAACCTTCCCATTAACCTCTTCTTCCTTTGGCGATGTACGCTACATCTGCACCGTAGATCTATTGTCTCGATGAATGATTAGATCTGAACCTCCCACGATCTTTATTGCACCTCAATCAACCAGTTGGGTTTTATTAAGGCATTGAGTGAACGATCCTTGCTTTCCTAGGCATTTTAGATAGATCCACGATTTGGATTTAACCAACCGTTGAGTGGACGGTCCTCATTTATTTCAAGCATGGACTTTTTACTTAGACTCGTAGACTCACATGTCTTCTCAGGTGTCATCAAAATGCATGCCCCACTTCCGCTACCTCCATCATTAACCTATACTTAGAAAGTTTTAAGTGATTTTTCTCGGGTTCACAGACTTGCAGACTCGCAGACTCACATGTCTTCTCGGGTGTCATTAAAATGCACACTTAACTTCTGCTACCTCCATAATGAACCTATACTTAGAATTTTTTAAGTGATTCTTCTCGGGTTTGCAGACTCGCGGACTCACATGTCTTTTTGGGTGTCATCAAAATGCACACCTATCTTCTACTACCTCCACAATGAACCTATATTTAGAAAAATTTAAGTGATTCTTTATATGAGTCCGATCGATAGAATATGATACTTAGCCATTTTTTGGGCTGCGTAACGAACTCGCGGAAAACGATCCGAGCTGTCGGATCATGGTTTCATTTTGATCCAACGATCGTAGATCAATCAACCTCATTCTTCGCCATTCACTGTCGATTCCTATATTCGATCATGTTCTTATTTTGATCCAATGATCAACATTGTTCTTCGTTCTTTATTGTCAATTCCTACAACTTTCACACTTATAATGATTAGAGCATCAATCATTATAATAAACGGAGAATATAATCTTGGGTAGATTTGGAACATGTTCCTTTTGATCTTTGTTCGTATATAATTACTATATTTTATTTGAATACCATATTTTGATCCTTTATTTTTATTTTCTTTATTTCTATTATACAACTTCAACCTTGTATATCTTAGAATAAAAAACCATCTTCTCAGTCTTCTCATTACTCCATTTGCTTCATCAGAGTTTAATGTTATTTGCAAAGCTCTCTTGCAATTGGTATAGCCGAGTACTTGTCTGGATGATAAACCCATATTAACCATTGTTGACATCAATGACAACATAACACCATGTCCAACATAATAGGCCACTTCGAGGGGGAAACCTTTGTTTACAATATATTCAATGTACAAGATGAGATAAGATAATCCTAAGACTAGGTCTCCTTGGTATTATATATAGGAGACAAAGGTGTTGATATACATTCATTGATCAATGTTAGTGTATATATATCAATCCTTAGTCTTATTCTTTTCTTCTTATGTTCCTTGTATATTCTATACTTAGCCATTTTTTTTCCCTTTAAAATGTGGTTGCAGATTGGGCTACCATCAAGTCCGCAGGTCTGCAAACTCTCAAGTCTATAATTAGTTGCTTTTATTACCTCACAATCCCAACACTTAGTCATTTTTATGTGTCGTGGGAGTCCCATTGTGGGAAACCAATTCACCCTTCATCCCACAAATTCACGTGTCCCGCAACCCAAAAACCCACAACACTCAAAATGACCCTTCTATTTTCGCGAAATGTATAATGCATCACTTACCTTTTCCCCACTTAGCTGATTTTCTTGAATGCAGATGCAAGACATCCTTCATTTCCATCTGCCTTTTCCATAGACCCACAATCCTGTAACCCATAATCCTATGTCCTCCAAAATCACTCATCCACTTCTGCAACCCACAATCCCATGTCCTACAAAATGAGTCATCCACTTCTACAACCCACAAAATCAACTTTTTTTATATTTAATTTATTTCACCATTGCGGATGCGAGAGTCCCCCCCTTCTTATCTTTTTGACTCTCCATACCCGTAGTCCCACATATCGAAATAATCATATTGCACTTTCCATTCTCCACTTTTCACTCCCATACTTAACCATTTATCATGTTTCCTGATATCATATTGCCATTCCCGATGGCATTTACTTCCCCTCCACCACATTCCTCACCACTTGTGTGAACCTAAATATCATTACAAAGTGGTGTAGATTTCATAAAGGATTTGTAATAAATTCAAAATCTGACCATGCAAACTAGAAACTTTGAAATAAGAGCTACAACAATTGATAATCAAGGCAATACATGGTAAAATTAATAAATAATTAAAACGCCTTGTTGTAAAAATGTTATATCAATAGGAAGCACCACCCATTTGTAAAAAGGGAAATCAGTGTAAAGACATGTCAAATAAAAAGAAAGACTTGTATTGTGGAGACACATTCAACACTCTTGAACATGAAGACCACTAGTTCCAGTGGTCACAGGCCTCTAAGTGGTATTTGGCTCTTCCCCCTGTAGACAAGGAATTAAACAAGGTTTGGAGTTCAGGCATTATATTAGTTGGGTGTGTATTTGAGGTGGAATAATTCAAATAATTAGTACTTTGGTGCACCGATAATTTTGATACTGAGCGAAGAATTATTCAAATCCAAGGGAAGCCGCCAATTTCTTTGTCCCCCTTAGTATTCAAGAGAATGTTGCGACTTCCAAACCCCACTATGTTGTTTAAGAATGATGAAGAAGACGAGTTTCTCAAAGAACACCAAGGAGGAGCAGAGCTCCTTGAGAATTATCTCACCAGCCTGAGAGTTGACAACAATTCTGCTTAGGTCGAGGTAAGTTCTATGAAATACCCATATAAAGAGTTTTCCTGGTTTTTTCCTCGAATAATTGGACTAGAGTCCATGGCCTCTATGCCAAAATACATTGTGTACATTCTCCACTATGTTGTTCACGAAGATGCCATGATTGACTGGGCCTGAATCATCTCAAATGAGATTTTGTTTCAGCTGGGTGGCCTAAGAAAAACCATAAAATTTTACAGGAGTTCGTATTTGGTCTATGTTATTGCCTATTATCACATATTTGAAGACTTTCCTAGAGCAAGAAATGTTGATTTTGGGAAGGAACAACCAGAAAAAAAAAGTGAAAGCTAACATTCCAGAGCCAAGAAAATAACAACCTGTTGTTAATTAGGCAAAGACTCCATTGCAAACGAATTATAATCCAGTTGATGAGTTAGCTAAGCTTCGAATTACCTTACTATTTATTGAGGTAGTCAAGATACGTTAACAAAGGGAGAAGCTTTTGAAGATATTGGATCATACGAATTCGAGAATAGAGTCAGTTGTGATGAACACAATACTACAACAAAATATCACATCAGTAAGGTCAAGAGGCAAAGTTCCATCGTTCTATATATCTTTAGAGAATCATGATTTTACACAACATAATTGTTTGGTGTATAGTGGAATCACTAACAATATCATGCCATTATTAGTGATGGAATCTCTTGGAATGTAGTGTACAAAATATTATGAAACTGATGAAAGCATATATGCCATTGACTCAAGAAAAGTTCGAGCTCATGGAGAAATTAAAGATTTATGTGCATGGATAAGTGCAACACCTCACATTACAACAATATTTACTATCATAGTAGTTGATCTGCCTCCAACATATGGTGTTGTCTTGTTAAGAGATTGGTGTTCATTAATCAGAGGATATATATTGAATGATGGAAGTTGCATGATGCTTCCAAATAAAGATGGAACAATGATTAGAGTTCCTCAAGAACACAAAAATCCAATATCATTTAAGAAGAAGGAAACTGAAATGATGCAAAACTATGTAGATGATGGAATTGAGAATCGTGTTGTTTTCAATATAGAACAACTAAATTCACCTAAGCAAAATGAAGAAAGTTCTTTCCAAGGTTTTTGGAGAATGTCATTTGATGGTGCTTGTTCTAAGTTTGGAATTGGAGCTGGTATTGTTTTCAAAAGTCTCCAATCTGGTATTTACCCACATGCAATTATATTAGAGTTCCCTTGTACCAACAATGAAGCAAAATATGAAGCATCAATCAAGGAGTAATCCTGACCCTTCAAATGCAAGTTAAAGATCTAGTGGTGATTGGTGATTCAAAATTGATTATCAATCATATAAAGAAAAAATACAAAATCAATAAAGAAAGATTGAAACATTATGCAAGAAGAGTATGGGAAATCATAGATTCATTTAATTCTTTTAATATTTCTTTTTTTCCTCGAGAAAAGAATTAAAAAGTTGATTCATTGGCAGTAGTTGCATCTCTTTCCAATTATATGATTCTCAAAATCAAAATACTTTCCATGTCAAAACAATTTTTTGGCCTTCAATACCCGATAATCAAGAGTATTAGCAAGTTTTTGAAAACGATGAGCACATTGCAAGCTTCCTTATAGACCATGACTCAACACTATTAGATGATTAAGAAGAAAGCCAAAATTCTCAGAAGGAAATTCATGATCATAGTGTTATAGTCCCTCCAAAGAATTATGTCAATCTGGAGTCTCTTTTTACAAGAGATGATCAAACAAAGACTTTGGATCTAAAAGATGAACCCTCTATTAGAAAAGTTCAAGAAACACATAAAATCAATATTGTTACACTTGATTCTCCAAAATGTATAAATACTGGTACTAATTGCACCATTGAAGAAATAGAGCAATATACTATTATGTTCAAATAATTTCATGACATTTTTGCTTGGAGTTATGATTATTTAAAGGAGTATGACAAGTCTATCTTACATCATGTTATACCACTCAAAGAGGGATCAAAACTTTTTAAGAAAAAGTTGAGAATGATAAATCCCAAATTGAATCCCTTAGTGGAGATGAAGTTGGAAAAACTGAAAAATCTGGTACAAATTTTCCAATCAGACACTCATAATGGCTTTCAAATCCCGTGGTAGTGAGAAAAAAGAATGGATAAATTTGTATTTGTGTTGATTTCAGAGATCTCAACCAAGAAAGTATCAAAGACAACTATCCACTCCCAAACATGGAGATGTTGTTGCAGTAGGTCACTGGTTTTGCACTAATTCTATGCTGGATGGATTTTCTGGATATAATCAAGTTCTTGTGGCTGAGGAAGATAGACCAAAGAGTGTATTCATTCCACCAGGGGGAACATATGCTTATGCCCATATTCCATTTGGACTAACGAATGCAGATGCAACTTTTCAAAGGGTAATGGACCATGCTTTCAAAGATCTAATTGGAAAATTTATGGCAGACTACCAAGATGATTTGACTGTTCATTTAAAACTAAGGGAAATACATTTTGAACATCTCAAACAAGTCTTTGAAAGATGTAGAATATATGGAATATCTTTGAATCCAAAAAATTGTATGTTTTCCATATCAAAAGGAAATATCTCGAGTCATGTTGTGAGCAAAGAAGGAATATACATTGATCCAGAAAGGGTTAAAGCAATACATGACACAAATCCACCTACATCAAGAAAAGGAGTACAATCCTTCTTTGGAAAGATATTTTTTTTTTGAAGTTTTGGTCCAGATCATGCTACGATTGTCAAGCCAATAAATAAATTTTTAAAGAAAGACACACAATTTGAATGTACATCACACATTCAAAAGGATTTCACAGAAATCAAACATGCCATTACCACTGCCCCTGTTTTTATCAGTACCGACTTTGACAAATATTTTAGTTTATATTCATTTTCTTCAGTGGAAGCTGTTGGTTCAATCCTCACCCAAAGGAATGAGAAAGCAAAAGAACTTCAATTTTCTTTCATGAGTAAGACCTTGCATGATTATGATTAAACTACTCTATGATTGAAAAACAAGCTCTTTCCCTGGTCAAGGCAATAGCTCATTTCAGGACCTATATCTTGTTATCTCACATCATTTTTCATGTGCCACATCCACCAGTAAATATGTTGCTAAATCAACAAATTAGAGAGGGCAGATGGGTGAATTGGTTAACAAATCTTCAAGAGTATGATTTAGAGATTAAACCTCTAAAAGTTGTCAATGGGAAAGGACTATGTAAATTCATGACTGGAATTGAAGTTGTAAATATATCTCCTCCCAATACAATTGATGTTGTCATACATAGAATGGGTTTAGCAACATATGAATGGTATAAGGACATAATATTTTATCTTATATCTGGCCAATTTCCTCTTGGAGTGTCTTCTAAAGAAATGAGAACTTTGAAGATGAAAACTAACCAATATGTATTAGTGTCAGGAGTCCTTCTCTGAAGAAATTTTGATGGAATTCTATTGAGATGTTTAGATTGTCCAAAGTCCAAGGAAATACTTCAATAATTTCATAATGGAGTTTGCGATGGACATTTTTTTTCCAGCTGTAACTACTCATATAATCATCCATGCTGGTTATTATTGGCCAACTATGTTCAAATATGCTTACATAATGATTCAAAAATGCCTCCCATGCCAAAAATTTTCAGGGAAGATGAAGAGAGCAACAATGTCATTACAATATATAACAATAAAGGAACCATTTGCACAATGGGGCCTAGATGTGATTGGCCTAATAACTCTAAAGTCTAGTAAAGGACATGCTTATATTATCACATCAACTGACTGTTTTACCAAGCAGCAAGAAGATGTTTCTTTAAGGAATGATGATTCATAATTTTTTTTTTGTTAGCTAAATATCCCTGACTTGCGGGATTGACCTATGGCTGAGATGCCATGACCCAGGGGCATCTAAGCCGTCAAAATCACCCAGGGATCGCACCAGGCCGAGACCGCACCAACCCTTAACATGCTTGAATTTGAGGTGTCCCCATAGGTTTCGAACCAATGACTTCACTTACAAAGTGCCATAAAAACACACTCCCTCACTAACTTCTCTACACCACAGGGACGATGATTCAGAGCAATTGATCCTCTTCTTGAAATATAATATTTTGTCCATATTTGGTGTGCTAGAAAAGTTCATAATGGACAATGGTTCAATCTTCATCGGGTAAAAGTTTACAATTTTTTGTGGAGAATATGGCATCATCACGGGACAATCATCCAACTATTACCCACAAGGAAATTGTTTGGTTGAGTCAACAAACAAAACATTAATTCAGATTCTCAAAAAGACAATTGCAGGCAACCATAAAAATTGGCATAAAATAATGATAGATGCACTATGGGCAAGCCACCTTACTCCAAAATATAACATTGGGCATTCCTCATACACCTTGGTATATGGAAAAGAAGCAGGGTTATCATTACATTTGGAATTGAATGCCTTAGTCCTTGTTATAAATAATGAAGATACAAAAGAGCAGTCACCTATGCAGAATATATATCATGAACATATGCAACTCAAAGAACAAAGAGTACAACCAATAACAACAATAAGCAAAAGACAAAAAGTGGTTAAAAGAATTTTTGACAAGACCACTTCCACAAGATATTTTCAAAAATACCAATTGGTGATGTTGTGGAACAAAGCAAAAGAAAAGCTGTCTTTTCATACAAAGTTTGAATCTCTCTGGATTGGCCCATACCAGATTGAGAAGAACATTGGTTACAATTATTATCTTTTAAAGGATATGAAAGGAATTGTTGGTTGTGGAGCCTGATTATCTTCCCGATTCAGAGGTCTTGTTTTAGTCACATTTGGACCCCATTACCTGAAGAGGGGGGGTGTGAAGGGGCTCGCCCCCCAATATCTCTCACTAGGGGGGGGGAGAAATTTTGGAGCCTCCACCTGGCAGGGGTTGCAGCGACCTCGAAGAGAAATTTTTGGGAACACTGCCTTGTAGAATATTATAATTTCATATTCAATCTGGACCATTCATTAAAAGGTTGCAGATCTGATGGTAAAAGTTATGTTAAGGTTTTTTGCCCTAGAAGGAAACCCTCTTTTATGAGGGAATTGTATTGTAGTTGTGTATGTGTGTGTGAGAGAAAGAAGAGGAAGTTACATCGGGTATGTTGTAGGTTGCATCCCTTCATTTGTTTGATAATAATAAAGGAAGGACCTAGCAATTTCTCTGGTGGACATATCCCACATTGGGTGAACCACATATATCTATGTCTCTATTGTATTGTGTATCTTCCGCATTTGTTTTATTTTTATTGCTATGCAATCCTATTTTTCTAACAACTGGTATCAGAGAGAAATGTAACTCGTAGGAAAAGAGGGTTCCTAGTTCGAGTGGGAGCAATGGCGGAAGATGGAAAGTTTAAGGACAAGAAATTTAATGACCAAAACTACCAGTTATGGAAGATGTGAATGGAAGACTATCTATATTAGAAGGATATTTTCCTACCATTGGGTGGAAAAGAAAAGAATCTGATGAGTATGAAGGATGAAGAATGGGAGATTCTTGACAGAAAGGCACTGGGAACGATACGACTGTGCTTGGCAGCGTCGGTGGATTTCAATATTTCAAAAGAAATGAAAATGGAGTATCCGATGAAGGCATTGGCTAAACTTTATGAAAAACCCTTGGCCTCCAATAAGGTATTTCCAATGAAGCGATTATTTAATATGAAGATGTTAGAAGGTGGGTCTGTTGTTGACCATTTAAATGAATTTAATACAGTTACTAATCAACTAATTTATGTAAAAGTAGACTTTGATGATGAGGTTAGAGTTCTTCTAATCTTGTGCTCATTTCCAGAAAGTTGGAACAACTTGGTCATGACTATAAGTAACTCTGTCTTTGGTTCAAACACTCTGAATTTGATGATGTTGTTGGTGTTATCCTTAGTGAGGAAATGTGACGGAAAAGCACATGTGAGACATGAGGTAATGCATTGACTATGGAGAACAGTGTAAGACCAAAGGATAGAGGAAAGAACTCAAGGAACCACGAGAATTCTAGGAAGGGTAGATCCAAATCCAGACTAGGAAAAATAGAGTGTTGGAATTGTGGGAAGAAAGAACATTTGAAGAAAGACTGTAGAGCTCCAAAGAAACAAAGAGATGGATAACATGAGAAAAAATAGGAAGCAAATGTAACAGGTGATGTGTTACAAGATGCTTTGATTCTTTCTTTAGATAATAGTACTGAATCTTGGGTAGTAGATTCAGGGGCTTCATTTCATGCCACACCCCATAAGAATATTTCTAAGATTATGTTCAAGGTGATTTGGACAGGTTTATTTGGGTGATGATGAACCATGTCAAATTGTTGTAATGGGTAAGGTACAAATAAAGAAAAGGAATGGAAACCAATGGTTACTAAAAGAGGTGAGATGTATACCAGATCTAAGAAGAAATCTAATTTCAACAAGACATTTGGCAAGTGAAGGATGTATATCTATATTTACATATAAGGCATGGAAGGTCACTAAAGGATCACTGGTAATGGAAAAAGTAGAGAATGTAGGTACATTGTATTTATGTACTGGTAATGTTGACTCTTCAATCTCTTTAGCTTCTATAAGTGTGGATACAACACTGTGGCATCATAGGTTGGGACACATGAGTGAGAAGGGGATGCAAATACTTAACAAAAAAAATTTGTTGCGATATATTAAACAAGTTGATTTGGATTTCTGTAAACATTGTGTTTATGGAAAACATAAGAGAGTCAAATTTCTCAGGGTTAGAAAGGAAAATAAGAGTGTAAAGTTAGAGCTTGTACATACAGATGTATGAGGACCAACTCAGGTATCATCTCTTGGTGGCTCTCGTTATTATGTTACTTTTATTGATGATGCAACTAGAAAAACTTGGGTTTATTGCATCCGACAAAAATATGATGTTTTTGACACTTTTAAGAAATGGAATGCGTTGGTTGAGAATGAGACAGGAAAAAGGTTGAAGTGTCTCAGATCAGACAATGGAGATGAATACTACAACAAGGAATTTGATGATTATTTTTCATACCATGGGATTCGTAGAGAGAAGACAGTTCCAGGAATGCGACAAGAAAATGGTGTGTCAGAAAGGATGAACGAGACAATCATGGAACATGCAAGGAGTATGAGATTACATGCTAGGTTGCCCTTATAGTTTTGGGCAAATGCGATAGATATTGTCGTTTACTTAATAAACAGAGGGCCTTCAAGATCCTTGGATGGTGGCATTCTAGAGTAGGCATGGACATGTAAAAAGGTAAACTACTCATTTCTGAAGACTTTTGGTTGTGAAACATTTGTCCATATTGACAAAGAAAATAGAACAAAGCTTAAGAAAAAAATCCAAGAAGTCTACCTTTATTGGAAATAGTGTTAACGATTTTGGTTATCACTTATGAGATTATGAAAATCATAAAATCATTAGGAGTAGAGATGTGATATTCGATGAGAAGGTCATGTACAAAGATCAGTTGCAGGGAAGGAAATAGGAAAATGAAAACACATAATATACAATGCTTGATGAAATCAAAGAAAATGAAATTCCAAAGGTACTAGAAAATCAAAATGTACAATAACAGGAGAAACAACCACCTCAAACTCCTGGAAGTGTTGTTAAAAGATCTACTGGGTTAAGTATACCCCCTAAACGATACTCTCCTCAACTGTATTATTTATTGTTGACTGATTCTGGTGAACTAGAAAGTTATGAAAATACAATGCAGGTAGACACTAAAAAGAAGTGGGAGCAAGTCATGAAAGAGGAAATGGATTCCTTGGTAAATAACCAAACTTGGGACTTGGTTCAGTTTCATGTAGGAAAAGGAGCATTGTAGAATACATGGGTTTATAGGTTGAAGGAAGAAGATAGAGGAAAAAGTGGTACAAGGCTAGACTTGTTGTAAAGGTGTTTGCACAAAAGAAAGGTATAGATTTTGATGAAATATTTTCTCTTGTTGTTAAAATGACTTCAATTAGGACTATTTTAGGTCTTGTGGTAGTAGAAGATTTGCATATTGAATAGTTATATGTAAAAATAACTTTTCTTCATGGGGATTTGGAGGAAGAGATTTATATGCAACAACCACAGGGGTATGAGGTCAAAGGGAAGGAAAAATTGGTATGCAAGTTGAAGAAGAGCTTTTATGGCCTAAAGCAAGCTCCAAGGCAATGGTATTTGAAGTTTGACATGTTTATGACAAAACAAGGTTATAATAGATGTCATTCTGATCACTATGTTTATTTTAAGAGGCTAGAAAATGGAAGCTATACTATCTTGCTATTGTATGTAGATGACATGCTTGTTGCAAGGTCTAACATGCAGGATATAAATGTGCTAAAAATGAAATTAGCTAATTCATTTATATGGAGCAACCATAGGGGTATGAGTTCAAAGGGAAGGAAAAATTGGTATGAAAGTTGAAGAAGAGCTTGTATGGCCCAAAGCAAGCTCCAAGGCAATGGTCTTTGAAGTTTGACATGTTTATGACAGAACAAGGTTATAGTAGATGTCATTATGATCTTTTTGTTTATTTTAAGAGGCTAGAAAATGGAAGCTATACTATCTTGCTATTGTATGTAGATGACATGCTTGTTGCAGGGTCTAACATGCAAGATATAAATGTGCTAAAAAAGAAATTAGCTAATTCATTTGTGATGAAGGATTTGGGTGTTGCAAAGAAAATCCTTGGCATGAGAATAACAAGAGACATGAAAAATCACAAATTGACATTATCTCAGGGTGAGTACATAGAGAAGGTGTTGGAGAGGTTTAGAATGCAAAATGAAAAACCAATTAGTACACCTTTGGCCAGCCATTTCAAATTAACCAAGGAAATGTGTCCCAAGACACATGAGCATATATAATACATGTCCATGGTCCCTTATTCATCAACAATTGGCAACATTATGTATGTTATGGTGTGCACAAGACCAGATATTGCACATGTAGTGGGAGTTGTGAGTAGGTATATGAACAATCCAGGTAAAGAACATTGGGGGGAAACAAAATGGATACTCAGGTATTTGAGAGGTACTTCTACTCATGCATGATGTTTTGGAGGTTCAAACATTTTTCTACAGGGATATGCTGATTCAGAGGTGGCATGTGATAAAGATAGGAGGAGAATCACCATAGGGTGTGTTTTTACTATAGGTGGAAAAACAATAAATTGGATTTTGAAAATGCAAAAGGTTGTTGCACTTTCAACAATGGAAGCAAAGTATGTTACTACTATAGAGGCTAGTAAAGTGATTATTTGGTTACAAAGGTTTATGGAGGAATTGGGAAAGAAGTAGGGGAATAAAAGGTTGTACTATGAAAATGAGAATGCCATCCATCTTGCAAAGAACTCAACCTTCCATTCTAAGACTAAGCATATACAACTCAGGTACCATTTCATACGATACATTTTGGAAGATGGAAAATTGAAGTTGGAAAAGATACATACTAGCCAGAAACTTGCATACATGTTAACAAAGGTAGTAACTGGGGAGAAACTGAGCTCCTGCTCAGTTTCAGTTGGCATTCAAGCATGAAGGTGAAGATGAGAAATTTTCCAAGTCCAAGGTGGATCATAATCCAACAGGTGCCACAATAGTGGAGTTGTTGTGATCAGTCTCCAAGTGGAAGATTGTTGGTTGTGGAGCTTGATTATCTTTCTGATTTAGAGGTCTTGTTTTAGCTACGTTTGGACCCTATAATTTTGGAGCCTCCCCTTGGCAGGGGTTTGGGGGAAACGGCCCCGAAGAGAATTTTTTGGGAAAATTTCCTTGTAAAATATTGTAATTCCGTAGTCAATCTGGACTGTTCATTATAAGGTAGCATATATGACAACATAAGTTATGTTAGGTTTTTTTTCCCTAGAAGGTGACCCTCTTTTATGAGGGAATTGTATTGCGGCTATGTATGTGTGAATATTTTATTATGAGAGAGGAGATTGTGAGAGAAAGAAGAGGAATTTACATTGGGTATGTTGTAGGTTGTATCCCTTCATTTGTTGGATAATAATAAAGGAGGGACCTGACAATTTCTCTGGTGGACATAGCCCACATTGGGTGAACCACACATATCTGTGTCTCTATTGTATTATGTATCTTTTATGTTTTATTTTCATTACTCTACGATTTTGTTTTTCTAACATGAATGATTCAACTGTTGCCCATGAATGGGAAATAACTTAAGCATTTCTTCTTTTAATCCCCATTTCTTAAATTTATACATAGTCTCTTTCTGTACTCCTTTATACATCCTTCATCAATTTATCTCTTATTCCATTTTTCTTCTTCCTTTCTTTTTTGACTCCATTTGCCCAATGGACAAGGTTTTTTGGATTCTCAACAACCCATTGGGGGTTACTGTCCCACAATTGGAGCTAAATGTTGATCTACATTCGTTGATCAGCGTTAGTGTATACATATCAATCCTTAGTATTATTCTTTTCTTCTTATGTTCCTTGTATATTCTATACTTATCCCTTTTCCCCCCCTTTAAAATGCATGTTGTAGATCGGGTTGCCATAAAGTCTGTAGGTCCATAAACCAACAAGTCTATAATTAGTCGCTTTTCTTGCTTGATGATCCCAACACTTAATCATTTTTCTATGTTGTGGGAGACTAATACACCCTTCATCCCACAAATTCCTGTGTCCCGCAACCCTCAAACTCGCAGCACTCATAATGACCCCTTATATTTCTACGCCATGTATAATGCACCACTTACCTTTTCCATACTTAGTTGATTTTATTGAATGCGGATGTAGGACAACCTTCATTTCCATCCTCCTTTTCCTTAGACCCGTATTCCGACAACCCGCAATCCTGCATCCTCCTAAATGACTCATCCATTTCCACAACCCACAAAATCGAGTTTTCTTATACTTAGTTTATTTCATTATTGCGGATGTGGGAGTCCCCCTTTCTTATCTTTTTGACTCTCAGTCCGCATCCACAATCATCATATTGCACTTTACATTCTCCACTTTGCACTCCCATACTTAAACCATTTTCCATGTTTCCCAATATCATATCACCATTCCCAATGGCATTTACTTCCCCTCCACCACGTCAGTTGCCACTTGTGTGAACCTAAAAAATGTTAGTAAGTGCCATAGATTTTGTAAAGGCTTTGTAATCAATTCAAAAGATGACTGTGCAAACTAGAAACTTTGAAATAAGAGCTACAACATTTTATAATCAAGGCAATACGTGGTAAAATTAATAAAGAATTAAAATGCCCTACTGTAAAAATATTATATCGACATGAGTGCCACTTGTTCATAAAAAGGGAAAGCAGTGTAAAGACATGTCAAATAAAAAGAAAGACTTGTATTGTGGAGACACATTCAACACTCTTGGACTTGAAGACCACCAGTTCTAGTGGTCATGGGCCTATAAGTGGTATTTTTGTTGATACTGAGAGGGGGGTGAATCAGTATCAAGTACAATTTAAAAACCTTTTTCAACTTATACTTAAACCATTCAATTATATCCAATGAGAAATGAACAATAGTATAAGAGTTACACCAATACACCACAATACATCATGCACAATATATGAGAAATAATCAATAGTTATTGTTCAAGGGAAGTAATGACTTCCAAATGTAAAGGGAGGGATAAACCTCCAAGAGGAAGATACAATCCTCCAATATCAAGAGAGGGTTGAGCTATCCATCCTTTCCTCTTTCTTCCACCCAAGAACATATGAGAGATAATAAAACTTTACATTAAATCATCACCATCAACCAACCATCACATAGAACCTGATAATGCTTCCTAAGACTTCTTCAATTTATGCAATTATTCAATTCTTGGAATACTCTGATCCTATATATAATATTACTCAATGTATTCTCTGGAACTTCTCCAAGTTTCACTCCTTGAATCCTTGCCAAAAAGAAGTTATAGAGAGAATGGTAGACCTTGTTCAATTCTGGTTTATTCAGGAGACCGAACTTGTACAGAATGCCCTGCGCTCAATATTTAACATCAGATTATGAAACTCGAACAAATTAAACTACAAGCCGTACTATTTTCAATGCAATTTGTCCCACTTCATTTGGATTCTTTATGAAGAAGTTATGACTATTTTACTTGGAACACCTGTTTATTGACTAGCTTCAGGACTGATCAAAAACCCTATCTTCCACAGAGTGTATCTCCATAATTATAGCGAATCCAGAGATGAAAATTTTATCACAGGTACCTTGACATGTCTTCTCAATACCATAGCAATTTAGCCATCTGAATCGTTCTAGAAAAAAAAGTTATAGCGAAAATGGTAGATGACCTGAAAATAACATACCTTAGAACACATCACTAAAAGACTTCATCCTCCCTTGAAATCCGGCCTTCTTTACTTCTGATTTCATCTGAAATTCAAATTTTGTGTCAAATGAATGTATAATCATATTTATTTATACCATTTATGTCACTTCCTTTTAACATTAGGGTTGACATGACACTTTCTTATTTTGTAATTCTTTTCTTTAATTATCTTCAGGGTCTACATGTTCTTCCTTCTTCAATTCACTTTGTCATCTTAAAAAATTCATTTCTCCTCAACCATGAGGATCCACGTGCCATGCTACATACCAATAGAAACAACATGATGTATACTATCCATCCATGGTTTTTGTATCTGCATGTGCATTCTGCTTCATGTCCAAATACCTTCATCAATCTTGCGGTCCAAAACCCATGACTAGGGTTGACATCAATTACAACAACCAATTTTCCAACAATCTCCCCCTTTGTCATTGATGGCAACACTCATGCTCCCCCTATCGTCATGATCCCAACTTCTCCCCCCCTTTGACATCAATGGAAAAAGGTAGGGATTCTCCCCGTGAGTTTAATGGCAAAAGGTAAACTTCTTCTTTGGGGCTGCTCCCACTGAACACGTGGCACTCAATAATACTTCATCCTTATTTTTGGTCTTTCGAACTTTTTCTTCCTTGGAATCATTTTGTGTGGCTTCTGTCTTCTCTCTCTTCTTCATGTATAGGATGTATATGTTGTTCGGTCTTCTTTTTGCAGTTGCAACCAATCTTCCTGAGTTATTTTCTCTAATTTTACATTTTCGGGAGTCAAACATAAGAGTGTATCCTTGATCACACATTTTACTAACACTGAGTAGATTATGCTTCAAGTCTTCAACCAATAGGACATTCTTTTCTTTTACATTTTTTCTTCCAAGTTCTACTACACCTTCTCCAAGTATTTTGGCAGATGAGTCATCTCCAAATGAAACATTGCTACCCTTTCTCTTCAAGCTGATGAATTTGTCTTGATCCCTGGTTATGTGTGAAGAACATCCACTGTCTATGTACCATTCACCTTCTTCTTTACATTCTTCAGCGGTTAATGCTATTCGACAATATTAATTGTTTGGAATCTCTTTCCTTCTCCATACTGTGGTTGACATAGATACATCTTCATTCATATATCTACAATCTCGTGCTTTGTGACCAATATAATTACATTTGTAGAATACAATGATTTTTTCCATCAATGGGGAAAATGAATTATAAATTCTGTTGACAAATCCACGATTATTTCCATATACACCATTCATGTTTCTTGCGTATTTATTCCTTTCATTGATTTTGCAATTAATTTCCTTATGTCCAAAATTTTTGCAAGTATAATAATGACCAAGAAAGAAATTTTGATGCCTTGGAGTAAGTGGCCTTATTTGTGATGTAGTCCATCTGGGTTCATGATATACTCTTCTATAGTTTCCTTCATATTGATTGAATCTTCTTTGATTCCTGAAGGTAGGAGGTCTTCTTGGATATTCATCTCTTTTGTAATCATTCCTTCTTTCTGGTATCCTAGTCCACTTCTCATCAACTGTTTGTGTAGCTCTTTCTTCAATCTTCTTGTTGGTATTTTCATTTTCTTTGTATGAAGTTTCACCCATGCATCCAAGATGTTTTAATTCTTTTGGCACTTGAGAGTTTATTAAGCTCTTCCTCAATGAGATAACTTCTTGTTCAAGTTTCCCATAATCTTCTTCTTTCTTCATCATTTGGACCTTCTTTACTTCTCCTATTCTTCTTGCTTCTTCGAGTAGAGTTTTCAAGGAAATGGTTTATTCTCTTAGTTTCTCAAAGTCTTCTAATTGTTTCTTCAAGCTTACAACTGTATTTTCATAACTACCCAATTCACTTCTTAGTTTTCTACGCGTGTCTTTGAGCTTGCTATTTTCAATCTCAACATACTTCAATTTTTTAAGATTCTCATCTTCTCGTTGAATCATTTCCGCTTCATGATTTTCTTCTTCTTCATTGAAATTTTCTTCTTTAGTGTCATCTCTTTCAATCCTTGGATGAGGACATTCAAATTCAACATGTCCTACTCCTTCACAATTAAACCAAAATAACTGACCTCTATTTCCTTCTTTGAAATACGATATGTTGTAATCTGCTTCAACTTCTTCTTCTTCTTCTGCTTCTTCCCTTGCATAAAGGTATTGTAGCTTGTCCCAAATCTCTTTTGCTGAAGCACATGATACCACCTTGGATTTCACTAAATCTGTTAATCCATCCAGGATGGTATCTATTGCCAATTTGTTGTTCCTTTTTACTTCCTTATGAGCTACAGTCTTTGGTTTCTTCAAAGCATTGTATCCTGAGGCAACTGAGAACCAAACATCCGCCCCAAGATTTTTCAAGTAAGTTTCCATTCTATTACTCCAGTATTCAAAATTGCTTCCATCAAATGGTGGAATCCCATTTGGAATGTTGTCTTCCATTTCTGCATAGGATCTTCCTTCCAGTGGCTAAACTGTACTGAAGGTAACCTGCTCTGATACCAATTGTTGATACTGAGAGGGGAGTGAATCAATATCAAGTACAATTTAAAAACCTTTTTCAACTTATACTTAAACCATTCAATTATATCCAATGAGAAATGACAATAGTATAAGAGTTACACCAATACACCACAATACACCATGCACAATATATGAGAAATAATCAATAGTTATTGTTCAAGGGAAGTAATGATTTCCAAAGGTAGCTACAACTTCCAAATGTAAAGAGAGGGATAAACCTCCAAGAGGAATATACAATCCTCCAAAACCAAGAGAGGGTTGAACTCTCCATCCTTTCCCCTTCCTTCCACCCAATAATATATGAGAAATAATAAAACTTTACATTAAATCATCACCATCAACCAACCATCACATAGAACCTGATAATACTTCCTAAGACTTCTTTAATTTATGGAATTATTCAATTCTTGGAATACTTTGATCCTATAGATAATATTACTCAATGTATTCTCTAAAACTTCTCCAAGTTTCACTCCTTGAATCCTCGCCAAAAAGAAGTTATAGAGAGAATGGTAGACCTTGTTCAATTCTGGTTTATTCAGGATACCGAACTTGTACAAAATGCCCCACGCTCAATATTTGACATCATATTCTGAAACTTGCACACAAGCAACTATAGTCCATAATATTTCCAATGCAATTTGTCCCACTTCATTTGGAATCTCTATGAATAATTTATGACTATTTTACCCGGAACACATGTTTATTGACTAGCTTCAGGACTGGTCAAAAACCCTATCTTCCACAGAGTGTATCTCCATAATTATAGCGAATCCAGAGCTGGAAATTTTACCACAGGTACCTTGATATGTCTTCTAAATACCATAGCAATTTCACCATCTGAATCATTCTAAAAAAAAAGTTATAGCGAAAATGGTAAGATGACCTGAAAATAACATACCTTAGAACACATCACCAAAAGACTTCATCCTCCCTTGAAATCCGACCTTCTTTACTTATGATTTCCTCTGAAATTCGACTTGTGTGTCAAATGAATGTATAATGATATTTATTTATACCATTTATGTCACTTCCTTTTAACATTAGGGCCGACCTGACACTTTCTTATTTTGTAATTCTTTTCTATAATTATCTTCAGGGCCTACATGTTCTTCCTTCTTCAATTCACTTTGTCATCTTCAAAAATTCATTTCTCCTCAACCATGAGGATCCACGTGCCGTGCCACATACCAATGGAAACAACATGATGTATACTATCCATCCATGTGTTTTGTATTTGGACTAGGGTTGACATCAATGACAACAACCGATTTTCCAACAATTTGTCTCTTCTTCCTACAAAGAAGGAATTAAACAAGGTCTAGAGTTCATGCATTGTATTAGCTAGGTGTGTACCTGAGGTGGAAGAATTCAAAGAACTAGTACTTTGGTGCACTGATAAGTTGGACACAGAGAAAATAATTATTCGAATCCAAGGGAATCCACAAATTTCTTTGTCCACCTTTTTATTCAGAAGAATGCTACGAATTCCATGTTGGCGCAAAAGTGTTCAGACCAGGGTCCTTCTTAGGTTACCAACAAAATGTACCGAATTATTCTAGAGCGCTGGAATTTTCATCTTCCTGGGAGGGAAGAAGTCTTACTTGAAGCACAACTGAGACATGAAAGAGAGGGAAGGGTAAGGATAATACTTGGATAGACCTCTAAGGTGTTAAGGCTCACTATAATCTTGCACATAATAGACTAAACCTGTAATCGTCCTGAGGAATTCCAAACTGGGAAATAAAGAAACAGATTTGCGTTGCCATTTATAAAGAAGCATTTAAGTACATTAGAAATAAAGATAATAAAGAAAAACATTTCATTCATGCATTAGGACTAAATACATAAGATGTAGATTCAAAATTTAGGCCTCTGATTATATTGATAATACCAAAATATGATACATTGTCTGTCTAGTTCTCACCTAGATCTCCATATTCAGGTATGCTATAGTATTGGCTCATTACATCCATGATTCTTGTTACATCATCAATATAAACAACATCAATCGTAGTATCTCTAGACTAACATGCTAGAAAACAATGACATTACATGCCTTTCATTAACCTTTCACTATTAGCCTATCATTATTCATTAGCCTATTAGAATCACATCGATCTCCCATATATAATCCAATATTGCTGGTTAAGAACTTGAGAGTTCTTTCTTTTCTTGATCTTGTTGCAACTTATTTCCTCAAATCTGATGTTATTTTGTCCCTTTAACCACTTTCTGTTTCTTTCTTTTGTCCGTCTTCCAACTTCTCAACAACTTGCACAACTTCCATTCTCCAAAAATGAAGCTGCAATGTGTTGTGCACAACTTCTTTTAAACAAAACGAAGGGCCCAATAGGCTCTGACCACAATCCTTGACTCACCCCGAGTCAAGTCTTCAACTTTTCCGTGGTCTCTGGGTTGGCTTGTTGTTCTTTCTTTCATTCTAGTTCTGAGTTGCTTTCACTTTAGGCTTTAATTGTTTTTGGTTTCTCTTCTTCAAATGAAGGGACCAACTCATGCATAAGTTCGAGGGATCTCTTCTCGACCTCTTGAAAATTATCCACCTTATCTTGCCACTTCCTGGCAACCTGTGAAGCTTCAACAACAAATTGTCAAGTGGCGTCCGTGATGCATTCCTTTGGCTTTGATGCAACTAAGGAGTTCCAATATGAGTTAGAAATGGCATCGAATTGATGCATCTATAAGTACACTGTCTGAACTACAGGTCAAAAGTCTCATAGCTCTGTCTTGGCAATGATTTGGGCTTCATATAATACATTCATCTCATTGTTCGCTTGCTGGATTTTGTCGAACTTTGCCTGCTGTTCCAGCAGATCCAGGGTGTTGGTTGCTTCTGCGTTGAGTGATTGGATCTTCACGCATAAGTCCTCTAATGTGTGGTTGTGCCTTGAAATGATTCCCACCCAATCACTTACCTCTCTGAAGATCTTTGGGCATTCGATAGTCTGTTTGTGCAAGGCTTCTCTTGCATTGTTCCCTTCCAAGAATATTTTCTCCATTTGCTCTCAGAGCTTTTTGAGTTGCAGTTCATCTTCTTTCTTGTTGTCTCGCAGCTGTGCCTCGAGGATTTCTGCTCTTTCTACTAGTTCCGACCAGGCTACATGAATTAACTCGAACTGATCCATAATATTTCTTGCTATGCTGGACTCTAGTAACTGAGGAACTGTCTTCCTGACCATCGTCCAGGTCTCAAAGAGTTTTTCTTTGACTTTCTCCACCTTAAGTTCTACCTGAATATTAGAGTGTTCCTGCTGCGTTCGTTGTGATTTTGCAATGATTCCTTCCTGTTTCAAGAATTTTTCTTCTCTTTCAGCCTGCTGGATCCTCTTCTCCAGTTTTTCAGTTGAGGTTCTAATTATGCCTACCAGCTGCACTGTTGGTAATTGTGTGATCTTGCCCGATGAAGGAGTGACATCCATGGGTACTCAAAATTGTAGTGGCAGTCCACTGGCCATTGATTGTGTGAAGGGTGTCTCCACCTCTTCTTCTCCTAGGGATTTCCCTTGCATTTGATGTGCAAGTCTAGCCTTCAGTTCTGCTGGGAATTGGGGAAAATCTTCTATCTTGGCCAAGCAGAGCTGCAATAGTTCCGCGCATAGCTGTGGGTTCTGGAAAAATGGTTCCAGTTTCTCTTGCAAATATGCTGTGCTCTGCCACAATGTAGTTTTAGGTTCCTTCTGAACCTTTTACGCTTCTGCCTCTTTCTGTATACAATTTCTGGGGTTCTGCTTCTGTGGATGGAAATCTCAACATTGACTGTTGAGAGAGAACGCTGAGTGCTTGGATCTTGCGGTAGTGGAACAATTTGACTCTCCATTGAAGGTGAAGTGTCCTGAATGGGTATGAATGGAACATATGGCTGGCACGAGATCTCAGGGGTCAAAGTAATGTGTTCTGGTATATGCTTAGGTAGGTTGAGGGGATCCATCTGCACGAGCTTAGGTGAAGTGGTTTGGGGTTGAATGGTGGTGTCTTGCAGTGGAGATGGGGGTTGTGGGGGCGATGGGGGTTTCTAAGGGATTATGGTTGTGGATGTAGTGGTATCTAGTTCAGGATCATCTTGGATGTCGATCACTATTTAGTAGCTCGAGCGACTGCTCGAGTACGCAGTATGGTCGAGGAAATCGATTGGGGGTTCAAAATATTAACAGGGGAGAGCCATGTCCTGGGTTTCTTAACTAATGGATCTCCTATGAAAGCATCAGCAAGGATTCCATTGACATCTTTACCTAATATCACGGCTTGGTCAAGAAGCTGCTGAAACATAGGCAACATCCTCTTCTTGCGTTCCAAAGGTTGTGCATCCTCTTCGTCTTCTGAATCCGTCGGTATCTGGACCTTTTGTTTCTTCTTTTCTTGGCCAGAACTCGACCCTATGCCTTCTTCATGCCCCTTTTTCTTTAGGAGATTTGCAGACAAGAGGTAGTGCATGCCAGATTTGCGTGGATTGTGCTTGACACCAGTTCATGACATGACTTCTTTGTCAAATGTTTCCTCATCTAGGTAGAAGGGGAGAAACCTTGAGTGGAAGTCTTTTGGCTTCATATGCCTCGACTAAACAAGAGTGTTATGGGGGTTCAAGCCAAAGGAAATATTCCAGGTGTTTAGGTTCAACAACCGTTGTGGTATGCGCCATTTTTGAGTTGCGTCAATCAATATATTGTACCACTTTGAGAAAGTGAAATTGTTGAATTCCTGGTTCTCCTGATCTGACCTTAAGTGCCAAGGTTCAAACATTTTGGCAAGGTGACCTTTTTCCGCTAATGCCGGCTGTCTCCCCATGGGTGGCTTCCATTTGCACATGGGAAAGGCTATTAGTAGGTATCCATATGTAAACGTGCCGCCTTTCTCCCGATCTTCCTCACAAGCTACCAAGAGTTCCTCTAGCAGGTAGTTGCACCGGTTGAATACAACTCCGTTTGCGCAGAAATCAACTACATAAAGTGCATCTAGGGTGCATTCACCTTTGTAATAGGACTGCATGACCTTGCTTGCAATTATATAGTAGGTCATCTGAACTGTTTGTTGTGGCCGAGATTTTGAATTTTCTGCAATTGTACATACCTGGAATGTGTCCGTTGTCTAGAATTATTTGAATCCAAGGGAATCCACAAATTTCTTTGTCCCCCTTAGTATTCAGACGAATGCTACGACTTCCAAACCCTACTATGTTGTTTAAGTATTGATGGGTGTTCTATATGCACTAAAAACCCTCAATTAAATTATCAACCCGGGGTAAGTAAACTTAGAGTTGTAGCACTATATGTTCCAAGGCAGAAAGGATAGAGGTAGTATAGTCTAATTAAGGAAATGGGATATCTAAGAATAATCTACTTAAGCAAAGACTATTAATGAGCAAACCCTATCAAGGAACTAAAACTATTTACCCTAAGTAACTTTTGAACAATGGATCGATGGATTGTTCTAAGAAAGAAAATGAAAACCCTAAAATGAACAAGTTAACTTAATCAATCTAATGAGAAAAAGCAAGCCATCTATTTAATCTATTTAATGAACAATAACAACAACAAACTAATCTAATTAATCTATTCAAATTCAATGAGCAACAACAAGTAAGCAAATAAACAAGCAAGCAACTACCCTATTAAAACAAGTAAGTAAGCAAGCAACTACCCTATTAACACAAGTAAGCAAGCAAGCAACTACCTATTAAACTTATGCATCAAGTAAACTAACCAAAACTACTCAACAAGTGACTGATCAAATTAATAAGCAAGTGAACTCTATGCTTAATATAAACTTCATAATTACTTCTACAAAAGGAAATCTTAATCTATTGAATTGAAAACATCATGACAATATTCAAATACTAGTCAACCACTACTCTTAATCTATGATAACAAGAAAACTATTCTTTAATCTACAATAACAA
The DNA here is from genome assembly GCA_009831015.1 of Picea engelmannii. Taxonomy (NCBI): domain Eukaryota; kingdom Viridiplantae; phylum Streptophyta; class Pinopsida; order Pinales; family Pinaceae; genus Picea; species Picea engelmannii. The sequence goes on from ML808882.1 coordinate 71,759, forward strand.
GAGAACTATTCTACAAAAGCAAGGAAACTTCAAATATAGTGTTGATGGTATGTCTTCGGTGTCTTATGATATCATGATGGCATTTAACAACTAACGATAACTCGAGAGGGATAAACTCAACATTAACTTCTATAGCAAAGTGAAAGGTATGAATTAGGCAATCTAATGAGAACTTAGCCATTATAGAAGAAACATCAATTACCATGAAAATCCATGTGATTCTTCAATTTAATCATCAACAATAGGAAAACACTATTCTACTGAATTCAAATGTACTCCTATGCTAATGCAAACAAATTCACACTACTAGAGATTTACAACTAAGAACTAAACTCAAAATCAAACTTCGAATTAAAATTGCGATCTAGATATAGAATGGAAATTGCATAAAGTAAATTAAACTAATCCTATTTTTAACAATTTAAATTGCAAAGGGAAATACTCATTAAAACATAACTGAAATCCTATTTCTATTTCAGCATATAACAAGAGAATTAGTAAGCAAACTAATTGAGCAAACTAGATAAGCAAATTAAGAACTAAATTCAAAGCTAACAACTAATCATCCATCGAAAACTTGCCAAAGAAACCATTAATTCAATAGTCTGTTTGAACTCTGTTTTAACTTCTATTTTAGCATACAAAAATTCTAACTATCATCTAATCATACACTGGGGTTAGTGGCTTAAGCTTAAGCTTATTTCCTATTTAATTAGAGAGACATAGCATATTAACACTATCCTTCATAATCAACCTACAACAAGAAATTGAAACAATTACACTATAAACAACAATTACACAGTAAGTAAAAAAATGATAAAAACACATGTACAGGAAATAAAAGAAATAACAATTACACTACCCGAATTCACAAGCTAACCAACTAAATATTCACCCAGACCATTGGTGCCCCCCCCAACAGGTCGTGGCTACTCCTCAATAGTGAATCAAGAGCTCAAGCAACAATATTTCAACATTTAAATTAAAAACATAGTTTACACAAGTTTATGAAAATGTCTTGAAACAACAAAAACAATGCTAGCTTCACAATTCCGAACTTAACTATCCTTAACTATTTGTCTAACCAATACTGTGGTATTTATAGAGGTTACAAGATGAGAGGTCAACCACTGGAAGGGTCAACCTCCTCTAAAAACAATAAATTACACTTAATGCATTTTAACCGCCGGTGGCTTCTAGAAACTTAGGGAGCCAATCAACACTTAGCATAACAACCCAATCCAAGTTGTCAAAAGCTCAATAGCTGGAGGTCACGAGCACAAGAAAAACCCATGTCGCTGATTTTCCCATCACTGGCCGCCGATATGATAACCACCAACTCACCCATGGTTTTAGTGCAGGATGGAGTGTCGGACGCAGTGCCAGATGGAGTACCGCATGGAAAAATGCCATGCGATTTTGCCATGTGACACATAGATTGAAAATTATCTTCTTGGAATCATTAAATCATGCTGAATTAAACTTGAAACCATCATAAAACATCAATCATACGTACCTGATATAAGTTATGGCGATTTGATACAAGAATCCTTCAAAACTTCTTCAAAATAGTAAAATACATATACAATATCGGTCAAAAAGGATCTAATCATCATCATTAAATTAACCAAATCGCGAGCCCAACATTACCCCCACACCTAATATTTTGTAGGTCCCACTGCAAAGAAAAAGGAATTTCCCCACATGACTAAAATTGCTAAGAAGGATTAGCTTTAGAAGCTTCTCCTTCTTGCCCTGAGGATTTTGTCTTATGCCTCTTATGTAGCTTCAATTGTGCCCTGAGGTTGCGATTGGTTTTGGCCATTTCGTCAACCAATCATTGAAGGGAATTCACCTTTGCTTGGAGGATTACATTGTCATGGTCAAGATGCCTATCCAAAGTCTTCCTCTCTTCCAATTGTTGTAGCAGTTGATCATTTTCTTGCTATAGCTTTTCAATGGTTGGAGCAAGATAAGATATTTCATAGGAGGGATTAGATCCCTTGAAAGATGTAGAAAGTCTATCAGTTTTAGGATCTGGGGTAGGCATCTGTGAGGTAGGAGTAATAGGGGGTTTATGAGGAGAAGTAGGTTCAGATTTTGTCTTTCTATGAGGCTCCAATTCTTTTGTAGACACTTCCCTAAGTCTTTTGTGCAGGCTTTCGAGATCAGAGGACACTTGGATAGGGTCCGAAGTGGTTGGGGTTTTTTCATAAGGTTTTCCTCTTGTATTTCGGGTACTCTTTTGAAAAGCTCCTCTATTAAATTGATTAGCTCCTCTCCTATTTGTGGGGACCATAGGGAAGTCTTGTTGAATTACCTCTTGTAGCTTTTTGGGTGCAGGATCAATAGATGTTGAAGGCATTGGGGGGTAGCAATAGGCTTCTTGGTCTTCTTTCCCGATGAGGTTGCCGAGGTATCAACAAGTTTCTTGGACTTTTGGTCTGGTAAAAGAATAGCTTGAGCATGAGTCTTTGGAGAATGGGGTTTGGGTGAAGTAACAATCCCTAGATCAAGTGTCTTCTTGCTAGTCTTGATTGTAAGATGAAGGTTTGCAAATTGGTAAATGAACACATCCCACATTTTCCCCTGTTTTTCCAACTCAGCTAAGACAAGTAGTTTGATAAGGCCTTGGTGAAATAGGTTGTTATGGGGATTAGTTACATTCTTCCTTACTTGGGAAGACATCTTCTCAAGACTATTTAATAAGTAAAAGGGAAAATTCAATGGCTTATTGAATTGAAAGTGAGCTAATAATTGAAAGTGACAGGCTTTAAAGATGGAATATCTACCTTCACAGGTGATCAACCTGGTGATGACTATGAGAGGGTTAATTAGATCCACTTTTATCCACTCCTTGGAGTATCCTTTAGCTCTAGATATGTTCTGAAATTCAGGTTTGAAAACCCTGTTATAGCTCGATCGTGGTAACTGGTGGTTTTTAAACCATCTATCCCCAATTCTTGGAAGCTTTGTGGCTTCGACTATGGATTCCTTAGTGACCACGAAGGTGAGAGACCCCATGCATGCCATATTTCCATCAAAACCAAGGGCAAATTGCATCAAAATTCCATCGTCGTGGCCCTGCAATTGAGCCAAGAACAACCCCCAGCCTGCGCAAAGGAACACTTCCCTGCACTGTGCAAACTCAGGGATGGTGAAGAGGTCGACATAGGAGGATGGATCATATTGCTTGGGCATGATGATAGTGTGGGAAAAATGGACAGAGGGTGAAATTTGACAGAGGATGGGTGCAATCGGGCCAAGGATGGGCACGATTAAGTAGAGGCTGAGCGCGATTAAGCAGGGCCTAAGCGCAATGTGGGAAGAGGTGAACGAAATGAGACAGAGAGTGAGTGAAATGTATAGAGGTTGAGCACGTTTATATAGAGACGAACACAATGAGAAGAGGGTGAGTGTAAGGCATAAATGAAATAACCAATTGAGCGATCCCTCCGTTTTTGAGTGCGCCTAGGGTGGAAACGGTTGCATTCATCCATGAATTCGCACACACGAGTTGCCATGTGTGAGCATGAGTGCACCGATTTTGAATTTGAAGGCATGTTTTTAAGAGGAAATCGTAATGATTAAAGAGTTAGAACAATGTCCAAATTTTTGACTTGGACATTTAAAAATGTCTAATGATTGCTTCATTTAATCTTAATTGCCATGAAATAATTCAAATAAATGCAATTGATTCCTGGTTACCTGAAATCGTGGACAATTACTGGTGTATTCTTCTCGTTTGAATTTTCATATGGCACGTTATCCGATACCTCATATGGTCTTTGAAATGTCACTTCATACGACACTCCATATGGTACCCCTGTGCAAACGAATTGTATTTCTCCTGAAATGGATGTTTTATCCACAACCTACAGTTTTAGAACGATTTTAACAGTCACCATGAATAGGAGAAAAGGTAGAGTGTTCCATTATTATATGTTTTTCCATCATGCTCACTCAATTCGTTCCTTTATTTCGCATAAGACATGTAATCTCAACTTTGTAATGAACAGTCTGTAATGAAAATAAACCAGTTAAGTGGTCTGTTAAGGAAATGCACAACAATTTATAACACACAGGGAATTAACATTTCAAAAATAAAATAACTGTTGATGTCATAGCCTGTGTCATGAAAACAATACACATAAATTTTTACAAAGATTCTAAGATTCTACTTCCTCTAGGCAATGTTATCATTTGCCAACTCATGAAACCCCTCCCGCACACCCAAGTATTGTGACACCTCACAATAAAAAATATAGGAAACCAATCAATTCTCCCAATAGTCGAAGATTTACAGCTTGTCAAGTGTAGAGATAAATTTCACAGATCGGTCCGATGAGATGGTTAGAAGATGGCCCCACCTATAGGATAAGAGATCCTATATATATATAAGAAGAGGTAGGCGAGAGAGTTTCAATATAGTCTCAAAGTTAGTACCCAATGGAAAATTTATGGAGTTCATTAACCTTACCTTGACAATACATACTTCGTGTTAGCTTTGTCTACAAGTAATGTCGTACATTAGGACAAGTTTAAATTTCTTATTTATTTTTTGTTTGATTATCATCCTCGCTAGGTAGAATGCCCTGCTGCTAGAAAGCCTGTTCAGTACTCTGACGTGCTTGCCTAGTCATACCACATGCTGGTACCCACTGCCATCAGGCCTGTTCAGTATCCTGACGGGTTAGCCTCTTACACCCTCAAAGACTAGCCCTCCATATTTTAAGATTTTAATATAAGATTGCTTTGTGCAATAAGATGGGAGGGGCAACTCTGAAAGCATTTTTTTTTTTTTTGGGATGGTATTTATGTTAGAGGATGACTTTCCATTATAGATTCCTTAGTGATTGTCCTGAGGTAAGGGGTACTTAAGCGGACATAGCCTATCTAAAGCTATGATATAATCAAGTATTTTTAGTGTGTAGTGGATGGTACCATTGGGAAAGAACAAAAAGGTATCTTTAGGTTCAACTCACTTTCTTCTTTTTTGATGTTTCCATGGCTAACTGCTAATCAGACCTCCTTGTTACTCTTTAATAAAGATACTTTACTCACTTACTCAGGTTTCTTGGGGAAACTGTATGAGAGACCTCTAAGCTTGATGGTTACGGTATCACTTCCTTATATAGTGGTGAAGGTTTTCAAGAGCAATTGCTTCTTAAGATGCCTTGAGAAAAAGAAGATGAAAATCTTTTCAAAAATATGGCCAATTACAACAAGTCATTATTCATTTGATGCTTAGCAGACAACAAGGTTCAAGTATAAAAATGTTTTGAAGAAAAATCCTTCTTTTATATTTCCTTGAAACTGTCTACTCCTAGTGAAATAAATACCTACAGAAATTTCTAGAAATTTTTATCAACAAAATTCAAAATTATTTACATATATACAGTCGAAAATTCAGAAAATATTCAAGAACAAGAGGGGACTTCCCCATCTACTAAGGCCAATGCCTTGTCAGGCCAATGCCTTGTCAGTTGACATGACCTGTAGAAAATCTTCTTTGGAAATGGGCTTGTGATAAAGTTTGAGTCGGTGTCCATTTACTACAAAGGAGTCTTGTCTATCATCAATTGTTTTGATTTTCGTAGCTCCATTGTCATATACGGTGACTACCTCGTAAGGACCCAACCACCGAGTGGTGAGTTTGCCTTTGAAGGTTTTAAATCGAGAGTCAAACAACAAAGCCCAATCACCAGGTTGGAAGTGTTTCTTCTTGATAAACTTGTCATGCCACTTACTCCTTTGGTTTTGGACTAATATTGTTCGTTGGATAACATCTTGCCTGATCTCATACAACTCATTTAATTGTAGGGCTCATTTTTTCTGAGCCTCATCTAAGTTTAATCCCAATTCTGCGGAAATACGGAAGGTCCTTACTTGAAATTCTATTGGTAGAAGTACTTGTTTCCCGTACACTAGCTCATAAGGGGTGTTCCCAGTGGTGTTTCTCCAGGTGGTCCGATATGCCCACAAAGCCTTTGGAAGCCTATCAACCCAATCCCAATGATGTAATTGAACAATCTTGGTTAAGATAGCTTTCGAAAATTTGTTTGTAGACTCTACCTGACCATTAGCCTGTGGGTGGTATGGAGAATATTTACAGTGTCTAATCCCATATTTCTCTGTTAGCTCTCTCATCAGCTTGGAAGTGAATTGAGTGCCTTGGTCTGTAACAATTTCATGAGGATCATCGAAGTGAGTAAAGATGTCTTCATAAATGAATTTGACAATGGATTTTTCTGTAGCCCTAAATAGGGATTTTGCCTCTACCCATTTGGTGAAATAATCTGTACAAACCAAAATATAGTTTTTCTTATGAGACATGGGTGAAATTGGTCCTACAAAGTCAAGGGCCCATTTTTTGAAAGCTTCTATCATAACTTGGGCATGTAGGGGCATCTCGTCAGCTGACGTAGGTCTTCCTATCCTTTGACAACTATCACAACTCCTCACATACTTGGTAGCATCCTTGAAAATGCTAGGCCAATAGTAACCTGAATGTAACACCTTAGATGCTGCACATTTGTCAGAAAAATGGCCACCACATGGTCCATCATGAAAACTTCGTAGTATTTCTGGTATCTCATCCTCTCGGACACATCTACGAATAATCAAATCAGGACCTGTATGAAAAAGTTCATGGCCAACCCAAGAGTAATTGGCACTTTGCGTGATAATTCCACGTTTTTCATGAGGTGACAAATGAAACGGTAACTTCCTAGTAGCCAAATAAATTGCCATATCTGCAAACCACGGGGTATTTACAAAAAGGGAAAAAAGGTGCTCATTTGGGAAGCTATCATCTATGGGAATATCACCATCCTCATTTTTTATTCGTGAAAGAAAATTAGCTACCAAATTCTCCTTTCTAGGTCGGTCAAACATGATGATATTAAACTTGTAAGTTTTAAAACTGCGAAGTAAAGCAATGCATATAGATTCTTAAGCAAAACATAAATTAATCAATGGCTCATTCACATAGTACACAAAGATTTATACTGGAAACCCTTAACCGGGGAAAACCTTTCTTATTTCATTATATCAAATTTCACCATTCACCATACAATATATACAATGTTTTTAGGTATTCTGTAGATACCAAAACCCTAATCCCTTAATCCAGGATTAATATAGAAAACCGCTAAAAACAACAAAATCCACACACACGTAGTTGTCGAATCTGACACGCCCACACACACACATGCAAAGAATATAACACATACCCGAGATTTACTTGTTGTTTTATTTGCATCCATGGGTCCACAAGATTATATAGTCAACAATCCAGGGAAGCAATGCCCATTGTTACTCTACACCAGGAGAACTTTTCTGTGCTCACAGACTTTGTCAATGAATCTACAACATTCTTCAAAGTGTCAACCTTTTCCAGCAACACCTTCTTTTCCTCAACCATGTCTCTCACAAAATGATATTGAACATCAATATGCTTTGTCTTCGAATGATAAGCTGGGTTCTTTGTTAGGAATATTGCACTCTGACTGTCACAATCTAGTCTCACTACTTGTTGTACCAACCTAATACCTGAACACAATCTTTGTAACCATACTTCTTCCTTGCTTGCATGAGTGGCTGCCATGTATTCAACTTCTGTAGTTGAGAGTGCCACTACAACCTGCCTTTTGCTCATCCAACTGATTTCTCCTCCAAATAGGTTAAACACATACCCACTTGTAGATCTTCTACGATCCACATCTCCAACCCAGTCCGCATCAAAAAAGCCATGTATGTCCACCACTCTGTCCAATCCTAGTCTTCCTTGGTAGCACAATCCATAATTGGTAGTGCCACACAAATACCTGAAGACCCTCTTTACTGCTGTCCAATGCTCCTTCCCTGGTTTTGACATATACATGCTTAAAACTCCCACTGCATGTGCAATGTCTGGTCTAGTAGAGACCATTGCATACATCAAACTGCCAACTACACTGGCATACAGAACATGGGACATGTCCTCTTCTTCTTCTTATATCTTGGGACACTGATCTGCAAATAACTTTACACCTATAGGAATAGGAACCTTGACCGGTTTACTTCCATGCATATTAAACCTTTGTAATATTGTCTCAACATATTTTCTCTGAGTCAACCAGAGTTTCCTGTTTGCACGATCTCTTTTAATTTCCATTCCCAAAATGAAGTTAGCAGCACCGAGATCCTTCATGTCAAATTTGGAGGATAGCTGCGATTTCACCTCCTTGATAACATCCATGTTGTTTCCCACCAACAACATGTCATCAACACACAACACTACATAAATGAAGTGATTACCAACCTTCTTGGAATATACACAGTGATCAACCGTGCTTCTCACAAATCCCAATCCAAGGATGTATGTGTCAAACTTTTGGTACCACATCCTAGGTGATTGCTTTAGACCATATAGTGACTTATTTAGCTTATAGACCAACTCTTTCTTTCCCTTCACTACAAAGCCTTCTGGTTGCTTCATGTAGATTTCTTCTTCCATATCCCCATGTAGGAATTCTGTCTTCACATCCATCTGTTCCACTTCAAGATCAAAAGCAACAACAATAGATAAAATAAATAAAATATAAGTTAACTTAGCAACAAGAGAAAAAATCTCACCAAAGTCAATTCCCTCTACCTGGGAATAACCTTTTTCTACTAACCGAGCTTTGTATTTCTCCACTTTTCCTTCTGCATTAAACTTCTTCTTAAACAACCATTTGCTACCAACATATTTTCGTCGAGCTGGAAACTCGACTATATCCCATGTCTCATTCTTATCCAAGGCATCCATTTCTTCAACCATGGCCTTCTTCCATAGTTTACTATCCTCTGAATTCACTGCTTTCCTGATAGTTCTGAGATCATCATCAATAATATATAAAGAAAAATTGGAACAAAAATCAGGTGGACTATACCTTTCTGGTTGCCTTCTTTCTCTCATTGATATCCTCAATACTGGGGTATGAGGTTCTTCTTCTTCTTCTTCTTCTTCTGCTGCTTCATCTTCTTCAGATGATTCAGATTTTGCATCATCCAAAGCTAGCTCTATTTTCTCAGGTTCTTCTGTCCTTGGTAGGAATTCTTGTTTGGAAACATTTTTTACCTCTCTGAAAACAACATCTCGACTGTAAACAATCTTCTTGGTTTCTGGATTCCAAAGATTATAACCTTTCACACCATCTTTATAACCAATAAAGATACACTTTTCAACCTTTTTTTTATCCAGCTTACTCCTATTTTCCTTTGGAACATGTACATAAGCATCACAACCAAACACTCTAAGATGTTGAAGAGAGGGTTTCTTTCCAGTCCATACCTTGTGTGGAGTTATATCATCCAACACTGATGAGGGTGATCGATTGACCATGTAACATGTTGTACCCACTGCCTCTGCCCATAATTCCTATCCTAACTCGACACTGCTGAGCATGCTCCTTTCTTTTTACATCAGTGTCCTGTTCATCCTTTCTGCAACTCCATTTTTCTAAGGAGTGTATGGAGTAGTCTTCTGCCTTGCTATAGCACACTTCTTATAGAATTCTTTGAATTCATTTCCGCAGAATTCTCCACCATTATATATTCTCAATACCTTTATTTTCTTCTCTGTCTGATTTTCTACCATAGCCTTAAACTCTTTAAATTTATCAAATACCTCAGATTTCTTTCTAAGAAAATAAATCCATGTGTTCCTTGAGAAATCATATATGAATGAAACATAATACATAGACTTACCTAGTGATGGAACAAGTACAGGTCCAAACAAATCACTGTGTATCAACTCTAAGATCCCCTTTGCTCTTGTAGCACCAGATGGGAATCTTACTCGATTTTGTTTACCATATATGAAATGTTCACAAAAATCAAAATCAAGAGTGCAATTAGCCATACCTTCAACCATACCTTTACCGTGTAGTGTTCGAAGGCCCTTTTCTCCGATATGCCCCAGTCTTTGATGCCACACCATGGTCTTCTTTTCTGGGACAGTATTGATCTTGTCTCCTTCATTTTTCTGCTCAGGGACAACATAACTATTACACCCATTAGTATAACTGCTTCCCAACAACTTCTACAGAGTTCCACACCAAACTCCCCTCATCAACACCATTGCTCCTCGTACCATCTTGCAAGTGTTCTTTCCAAATACAATATTCACTCCTGCATCATCCAACTTGCTTACAGATATTAGGATCCTAGCTAGTTTTGGAATGTGAAGAACCCCAAGGAGAGTTCTAATCCTTCCATCTTTTAACATCAACTTAACCCTTCCATGTCCCATGATTTTGGCTGTCGAGTCATGTCCTAGGAATACATCACCACCATTGTATTTTTCATATTCAGAGAACCACTCCCTGTGAGGGGTCATATGGTATGATGCACCTGAGTCGATCAACAATACATCATGATATGCATGTGTACCTGTAGATGCCAGGTAAACATCAACTCCTTCTTGAATGGATGTTTTCACCTCTGTGGAAGAGGTACTATCAGGCCCCTTTGGTTTATCAACCTTCTTAGACTTGCAATCTTTCTTATAATGCCTTGTTTTACCACACTTCCAACATTTACTCAAATATTTTTCTGGAGACTTAGATCTACCTGTAGATTTAGGTCTCCCCCCCGAAGACTTACCAGGATTCCTGTATTGGGTGCGACCTCTTACAAATAAATCATCTATGCTATGACCATCTATGCTTTTCCGCCTCATCTCTTCAGATAACAAGGATGAAACTACATCCTCATACTTCAATGTAGATTGAGTGGTACTACCAATTGCTACAACCAGATTATCCCAAGAGTCTGGCAAAGAACATAACAAAGTAATACACTTATGTTCTTCTGCAATGTAATATTAACAGAGACAAGTTGACTTACCAGAGTATTAAAGGCATTTAGATGTTCTATCACATAATATCCATCTTCCATCCTAAGATGATATAGATTCTTTCGAAGAAACAACTTGTTTACCAGGGACTTTGATTGATACAAATTCCCTAACTTATCCCACAGTTCCTTGGCTGTAGATTCTCCCGAGACATTCAACAACACTAAATCTTCTAGGTAGAGTTGAATAGTACTCCTTGCTCTTCTGTGCAACATCTCCCAATCTTCCTTCGACATACCAGTAGGTGGTGTACTAGTAGTTTGTGTACTAGTAGGTTGTGTACCAGTCGATTGTGTGCAAGTAGGCTGGGTACCAGTAGGCTGTGTACCAGGATCCACAACGATCCATTGTTCTTTGTCTACAAGAAGGTCCTCCATCTTGAGCTTCCATAACTCAAAGTTTTTACCATTGAAATTCTCTATCTCGATTCTAGATGAGCTCACCATTCCTCTTTCTATACTCGAATATGCACTGCAAAAGCTCCCACTAAACCTAGGTTTATCACAGACCCAAGATAAATTTGATCTATCAAGACCAAGCCAAACCCTCAACAACAAAGGCATCCCTCTGAAGCCAAAAATGAGCTCTGATACCACATGTAAGTTTTAAACCTACGAAGTAAAGCAATGCATATAGATTCTTAAGCAAAGCAGCAATTAATCAATGGCTTATTCACATAGTACACAAAGATTTATAACGGAAACCCTCAACCGGGGAAAAGCTTTCTTATTTCATTAAATTGAATTTCACCATTCACCATACAATATATACAATGTTTTTAGGTATTCCGTAGATACCAAAACCCTAATCTCTTAATCCAGGATTAATATAGAAAACCGCTAAAATAGCAAAAACCGCCCCCCCAAAAAAAAAATCGGGGCGCTGCCCCAAACGTTGCGCGTAACCAAGGGGGGGCCATACCTGCCCCCCCCTAGGAAGCGTTTGACACACACGACACATGATCCACTGCTAGAGAGATCGTCAGACGCAGTTGTCGAATCTGACGCGCCCACACACACATGCAAAGAATATAACACATACCCAACAAAAATCTTGCAATAACAGGAGCCACCTAGTCACTCGCCCATTAGTTATGGGTTTATTCATGATAAATCTAATGGAGAAATGATATGCATGTAAAAATACTTTGTAACCTGTGATGTAGTGACGAAACTTATTGATAACATGAACTACTACCAATAATTCCTTCTCAAAAACTGTGTAGTTTAGCTCGGAAGGGGACAAGTTCTTGCTCAAAAAATAAATGGCATAGGATTGCTGGTATTCTTTCTGCCCTAATACCCCTCCTATTGCGGTTCGGAGGCATCAATGGATATGTGAAACGGGAGAGCCCAATTTCCCCCCCTAAGAATTGGTTCCATAGACAACTTAGCTTTCAGGGTTTCAAAGGCAGTTTGATAGTGCTCAGTCCAAAGAAAATAAACATCCTTTATTAACAATCCAAACATGGGTGCAACAATCTTTGTGAAATTTTCAATAAACCACCGGTAGTATCTAACATGCCCAAGAAAGCTTCTCACCTCTTTTTGAGTCTTGGGGGGTGGAAGTCTGACGATGACCTTAATCTTTGCAAGATCGACTTTGATCCCTTCAAATGAAACATGATGTCCCAGAACCACTCCTTCAGTCAACAACATGTCACATTTTTCATGACTTAAAGATAGGTTCATTTCTTGGCATCTGATAAGGGTTTTTTCTAAGTTATCTAAGGCTTCCTGGTAAGTGTTACCATATACTGTGAAGTCATCCATGTAAACCTCCACACAATCATGAATAAGATCAACAAATATCCCTAGTACTGCTCGTTGAAATGTGGCAGGAGCATTACATAATCCAAATGGAAAGACCCTATAGGCATAGGTGCCCCAAGGACAAGTAAATGTAGTATTGTCTTGATCCTCGGGTGCTATGAGAATATGATTGTACCCGCTATATCCATCTAAAAAGGAGAAATATTTCTTTCCAGACAGGGTATCCAAAACTTGGTTGATGAAAGGAAGATGAAAGTAATCCTTCATAGTGGCTTTGTTGAGTTCCCAGAAATCAACACAAATTCTCCATTTCCTGGTCACTTTCTTTGGAACCACTACAAGCGGGGATACCCACTTATTCTTGGATATGGGATAAATAAATCTGAAATTTAATAGCTTTTGAATCTCTTCTTTTACTATATATTTAAGTGCTGGGTTCATCCTTCTCTATGGTTTCCTAACAAGTGTTACCTCCCCCTGGGTATATATGTGATGGATACATGTGTTAGGGTGTATACCCTTTATGTTAGTGTATTCCCAGGCGAATGCCCTTGATTTCTCTTTAAGGATACTTACTAACTGCTTTTGTTGGTTTGCATCTAGCTCAGAGTTTATATGTAGAAATTTTCCTGGACTAATCTCGTAGGGCATGGTATAAGATATGGCAGACTCATCTATCTCAAAGATAAAAGATGTTGAAGACATAATGGATGGGTCCAATTGTTCCT
>ML808882.1:85193-110296 GCA_009831015.1 Picea engelmannii
CCTTTTCTCCGATATGCCCCAGTCTTTGATGCCACACCATGGTCTTCTTTTCTGGGACAGTATTGATCTTGTCTCCTTCATTTTTCTGCTCAGGGACAACATAACTATTACACCCATTAGTATAACTGCTTCCCAACAACTTCTACAGAGTTCCACACCGAACTCCCCTCATCAACACCATTGCTCCTCGTACCATCTTGCAAGTGTTCTTTCCAAATACAATATTCACTCCTGCATCATCCAACTTGCTTACATATATTAGGATCCTGGCTAGTTTTGGAATGTGAAGAACCCCAAGGAGAGTTCTAATCCTTCCATCTTTTAACATCAACTTAACCCTTCCACGTCCCATGATTTTGGCTGTCGAGTCATGTCCTAGGAATACATCACCACCATCATATTTTTCATATTCAGAGAACCACTCCCTGTGAGGGGTCAGATGGTATGATGCACCTGAGTCGATCAACCATACATCATGATATGCATGTGTACCTGTAGATGCCAGTTAAACATCAACTCCTTCTTGAATGGATGTTTTTACCTCTGTGGAAGAGGTACTATCATGCCCCTTTGGTTTATCAACCTTCTTAGACTTGCAATATTTCTTATAATGCCTTGTTTTACCACACTTCCAGCATTTACTCAAATATTTTTCTAGAGACTTAGATCTACCTGTAGATTTAGGTCTCCCCCCCGAAGACTTACCAGGATTCTTGTCTTGGGTGTGACCTCTTACAAATAAATCATCTATGCTATGACCATCTATGCTTTTCTGCCTCATCTCTTCAGATAACAAGGATGAAACTACATCCTCATACTTCAATGTAGATTGAGTGGTACTACCAATTGCTACAACCAGATTATCCCAAGAGTCTGGCAAAGAACATAACAAAGTAATACACTTATGTTCTTTCGCAATGTAATATTAACAGAGACAAGTTGACTTACCAGAGTATTAAAGGCATTTAGATGTTCTATCACGGAATATCCATCTTCCATCCTAAGATGATATAGATTCTTTCGAAGAAACAACTTGTTTACCAGGGACTTTGATTGATACAATTTCCCTAACTTATCCCACAATTCCTTGGCTGTAGATTCTCCCGAGACATTCAACAACACTGAATCTTCCAGGCAAAGTTGAATAGTACTCCTTGCTCTTCTGTGCAACATCTCCCAATCTTGCTTTGACATACTAGTAGGTGGTGTACTAGTAGGTTGTGTACCAGTTGATTGTGTGCAAGTAGGATGGGTACCAGTAGGTTGTGTACCAGGATCCACAACGATCCATTGTTCTTTGTCTACAAGAAGGTCCTCCATCTTGAGCTTCCATAACTCAAAGTTTTTACCATTGAAATTCTCTATCTCGATTCTAGATGAGCTCGCCATTCCTCTTTCTATACTAGAATATGCACTGCAAAAGCTCCCACTAAACCTAGGTTTATCACAGACCCAAGATAAATTTGATCTATCAAGACCGAGCCAAACCCTCAACAACAAAGGCGTCCCTATGAAGCCAAAAATGAGCTCTGATACCACATGTAAGTTTTAAACCTACGAAGTAAAGCAATGCATATAGATTCTTAAGCAAAGCAGAAATTAATCAATGGCTTATTCACATAGTACACAAAGATTTATAACGGAAACCCTCAATCGGGGAAAACCTTTCTTATTTCATTATATCGAATTTCACCATTCACCATACAATATATACAATGATTTTAGGTATTCCGTAGATACCAAAACCCTAATCTCTTAATCTAGGATTAATATAGAAAACCGCTAAAATAGCAAAAACCGCCCAAAAAAAAAAATTTCGGGGCGATGCCCCGAACGCTGCACGTAACCAAGGGGGGGGTATACCTGGCCCCCCCTAGGAAGCATCTGACACACACGACACATGATCCACTACTAGAGATATCGCCAGACGCAGTTGTCGAATCTGACGCGCCCACACACACATGCAAAGAATATAACACATACCCAACAAAAATCTTGCAATAACAGGAGCCACCTAGTCACTTGCCCATTAGTTATGGGTTTATTCATGATAAATCTAATGGCGAAATGATATGCATGTACAAATACTTCGTAACCTGTGATGTAGTGACGAAACTTATTGATAGCATGAACTACTACCAAGAATTCCTTCTCAAAAACTGTGTAGTTTATCTCGGAAGGGGACAAGTTCTTGCTCAAAAAATAAATGGCATAGGATTGCTGGTATTCTTTCTGCCCTAATACCCCTCCTATTACAGTCCAGAGGCATCAATGGATATGTGAAATGGGAGAGCCCAAATGCTGCCCCTAAGAACGGGTGCCATAGACAACTTAGCTTTCAGGGTTTCAAAGGCAGTTTGATAGTGCTCAGTCCAAAGAAAATAAACATCCTTTATTAACAATCCAAACATGGGT
Organism: Picea engelmannii; assembly: GCA_009831015.1. Classification (NCBI taxonomy): domain Eukaryota; kingdom Viridiplantae; phylum Streptophyta; class Pinopsida; order Pinales; family Pinaceae; genus Picea; species Picea engelmannii. Next base: position 87,609 of record ML808882.1, read on the forward strand.
GCAACAATCTTTGTGAAATTTTCAATAAACCACCGGTAGTATCTAACATGCCCAAGAAAGCTTCTCACCTCTTTTTGAGTCTTGGGGGGTGGAAGTCTGACGATGACCTTAATCTTTGCAAGATCGACTTTGATCCCTTCAAATGAAACATGATGTCCCAGAACCACTCCTTCAGTCAACAACATGTCACATTTTTCATGACTTAAAGATAGGTTCATTTCTTGGCATCTGATAAGGGTTTTTTCTAAGTTATCTAAGGCTTCCTGGTAAGTGTTACCATATACTGTGAAGTCATCCATGTAAACCTCCACACAATCATGAATAAGATCAACAAATATCCCTAGTACTGCTCGTTGAAATGTGGCAGGAGCATTACATAATCCAAATGGAAAGACCCTATAGGCATAGGTGCCCCAAGGACAAGTAAATGTAGTATTGTCTTGATCCTCGGGTGCTATGAGAATATGATTGTACCCGCTATATCCATCTAAAAAGGAGAAATATTTCTTTCCAGACAGGGTATCCAAAACTTGGTTGATGAAAGGAAGATGAAAGTAATCCTTCATAGTGGCTTTGTTGAGTTCCCAGAAATCAACACAAATTCTCCATTTCCTGGTCACTTTCTTTGGAACCACTACAAGCGGGGATACCCACTTATTCTTGGATATGGGATAAATAAATCTGAAATTTAATAGCTTTTGAATCTCTTCTTTTACTATATATTTAAGTGCTGGGTTCATCCTTCTCTATGGTTTCCTAACAAGTGTTACCTCCCCCTGGGTATATATGTGATGGATACATGTGTTAGGGTGTATACCCTTTATGTTAGTGTATTCCCAGGCGAATGCCCTTGATTTCTCTTTAAGGATACTTACTAACTGCTTTTGTTGGTTTGCATCTAGCTCAGAGTTTATATGTAGAAATTTTCCTGGACTAATCTCGTAGGGCATGGTATAAGATATGGCAGACTCATCTATCTCAAAGATAAAAGATGTTGAAGACATAATGGATGGGTCCAATTGTTCCTGAAATTATTCCCCAAACATGTACTCAAATTGGGGAAAACATTGTGGAAAGTCAACACATGTGATACCAAAAATAAACTGGTTTAACACATTTTCCATGGTGTTCTCCTGAAGTGCCTAGGCATGGTCACTTGGCAATACAAGTTCTTCCCAGTCCTCATTCTCATATGGACATTCAAGCCACCATATATTCTCCATGATAGATTGGGCTGGAGGGTATATGGTGAGCTTTTGGATAGAGAGTCCATTCGAGATGGTCATTTCTCTCTCTCTACAGCCAACAAATGCATTGGCTATGGCTAACCAAGGTCTTCCCAAAATAATGGGATGGCCTTTGGTAGGATCCTTTGAGTGGATGACAAGAAAGTCTACTGGGTACTCCCATGAGGCTAAAGTAACTATGATATCATCCAAAATTCCTTCAAGTATAACCTTGGTCTTATCTGCTAATTCCAAAATAGTTGGGGTAGGCCTAAGAAGAGGTTTTAACTGTAATTTCTCCAAGGTAGTAGTGGTCATATCATTGATGGCTACCTCTAGGTCTATGAGAGTGTTTCCAATGGAAACCTCATTAATGGTTATGGTCACTACAAGGTTTCCTCAGTTTCCATATTTTTCTACCTTAGACTGCTCTGATATGTACTCAGAAAGTTATCCTATCAAATGTACTGTAGGAGGATCCTTCTGCTTCCTACTTGGCTTCTTAATACACAATTCTTTGACTACCTTACTGTAGATTGGAATATCTTTAATGACTTGTAGCAAGGGAATCCTGACACAAATATTGTTCAATTCATTTAGGATGTCAAATTCCTGTCGGGTGGTATGTTTCTTGATTACTAATCTTTTTGGATAAGGAAGGGCCTTCGTAATTTGTGAAGGTTCATTTTGGGGAATCTTGGATTCTTGTTCCTTAGGAATAATAACATCTTCCCACCTAGTGTCATCCATGAGTTGTTTTGGGATTTCTTCTTCTTCTTCTTCCTGGATGACTACTGAAGGTCTCTGCCTGTCCAGAACTTTTCCTGACCTCAGTTGAATCTCCTATAATGAAACAAGAGTAACAACATATGTCAGGAAGGCCTGCATATCAACATTGTGAAGAGGTTGAGTGGGCCTGTTATTGGGATTGGGCACTGGTTGTGCCAGTAATAATGTCGGTCTTGGGGAGCTTGCATTTTGATATTGTTGCGATTGTTGTTGTGGAATAGTAGGTAAAGGTGGTGGAACAAAACCTGGCAGAAGCTGCAGAGTGTTCAGTGGAAACAGAGGATAAGGATGGTTGGGTATAGGGACAGGTGAAGCTTGAAGGTTCCCTTGGTTATTTCCTCCTCTCCATCCTTTAAGCCAAGGATTTTGGTACTGTGTAGACCCGTTTTTCCAACTTGGTGAGTTCCACTATTGTTGTTGTTGATAATAGGGTGGAACTTGAGATTATGGATCTGGGTATGTAGGTTGGTTCCTAGGATGCCATGGCCTCCTAGGTGCATAAGAAGATTCTCCAGGATCCCCACTCCTATAGATGGCTAACAAACCGGGCAATGATGGACATTTTTCAGTTGAGTGGTCCTCCGTATAGAAGCCACAAACTGAAATGTTATCTAATGGGCATTCCCTTGAGGAATGCTTCCTCCTACATCTTGGGCAATATATGCTCATTGTTGCATTTTCCTGCTCCTATTTATTTTTAATATTTAGGGTGTCCAATTGGGAACCTATTGTGCTTAAGATATTTGTTTTAAAATTCTCTAAAAGGTTCACTATCTCTTCTCTCATGATACCACCTGAACTAACTGGTTTTAAGTTTCTATTATAAGGGTCTCAAACATTCTTTCCTGTTTTAGCTCTACTCCTCGAGTATTTTTTACACATTTCATAGATTTCGACAAATGTTTTTTGGGAGATGTCACCTGATGCCATCAGGTTAAGTATCTCTAGGTATTCCTCTGAAATTCCCTTAAGGAAAAGAGCCCTAATTGCATAATCTGGAAGGTCATGGTATTTTGATTTTTGTGAGATATAACCAAACTGTTCCATATAATCCTCGAGATTCTCGTCTTCTAATTGTTGGATTTTGAAAATATCATTACGAGACTACTTGGTACTGCAATAGTCTTTGTAATTTTTAAGAAATATATCTTTCATGGCTTCCCAAGACCTAATACTGGATTCTCCCAACCCCATGAACCATCTTAGTGCAGATTCCTTGAGGGTGGTAGGAAATAGTTTTAGTTTCTGGGCATCTTGTAAGTATTTGTAGCTCCTACACAAGATGTCGAACTCAAATAAGAAGGTATCCAGATCTTCACTGCTTTTACCATAAAAGGTGGGCAGTGCTGAGAGGGGAATATTTTTCATATTGACATTTGGCGTGGTGTCCAAAATTGGAAACTCGAAGGTAGTTTCGGTTTGGTTTCCAGCTTCTTCTTCCTCCCCATGTCTGACATTGTTATGATCCTCTTGATCCTCCATACTAGTTTGGTTTCCAAAAAGAGAGTACCTAGGTGGTTTTATCCTTAGAGAGAACAAGGTATTCCAAGATTTTTTTTTAAGAAAGGTATCCCTCTAATGGGAAGGTCTTCGTACTGTTTGGGTGTCTGGGAGTCTACTCGAGCCAGTTGAGATTATTGGTGCCAAAGTTTCTGTGTCAATTTGAGAGACAATTATATTGGCTGAACTACCAAACAAAGTATTCACCTGTTCAGGGTCTATGATATCTTCAAAATTAGGATCTCCTGATGGTGGTAAGAAAACAAAGGTTGTATTGTTTGGTTCTGCGGAAGGCTCGAGTGGTCTTGCCTCCTGTCCCACTATTACTAATGCTTCAATTTTCTATTCTATAGTGCTCCCTGTCTTAGTGTCTTTAGAGACTACTTTATCTCTTTGGGTTGAGATATCTCCTGTTTTTCGGTATCAGTTTGCGGATTTTGTGAGTGGAACGTTCCTTCCCACAAAAAGGTCAGAAGGAACCTTAGTTGAAATATATGATTTAGATTTAATGTATCTACCTTTTGGGTCCCCAGGTCTGTTCATGAAAGCAAACAAAAACAAAAAGAAAAACTACCATTGGGTTTGTGAGAACCTGCTATAACAGATGCACAGGTTCTTACCTCCCGTCTTAAAGTTCCCCTGCCACCAAACTAATGCTAAGGTTTAGAAATGATCTATTTCCTACCTTGAGACAACTCCCCAGCAATGGCACCAAAAATGATAGGTGTTCTATACGCACTAAAACCCCTCAATTAAATTGTCAACCCAGGGTAAGTAAACTTAGAGTTGTAGCACTATATGTGCCAAGGAAGAAAGGCTAGAGGTAGTATAGTCTAATTAAGGAAATGGGCTATCTAAGGCTAATCTACTTAAGCAAAGACTATTAATGAGCAAACCCTATCAAGGAACTAAAACTGTTTACCCTAAGTAACTTTTGAACAATGGATCGATGGATTGTCCTAAGAATGTAAATGAAAACCCTAAAATGAACAAGTTAACTTAATCAATCTAACGAGCAAAAGAAAGACATCTATTTAATCTATTTAATGAATGATATCAACAACAAACTAATCTAATTAATCTATTCAAATGAATCAATGAGCAGCAACAAGTAAGCAAATAAACAAGCAAACAACTACCCTATTAACACAAGTAAGAAAGCAAGCAACTACCCTTTTAACACAAGTAATAAAGCAAGCAACTACCCTATTAAACTTATGCAGCAAGTAAACTAACCAAAACTACTCAACAAGTGACTGATCAAATTAATAAGCAAGTGAACTCTATTCTTAATATAAACTTCATAATTACTTCTACAAAAGGAAATCTTAATCTATTGAATTGAAAACATCATGACAATATTCAAATACTAGTCAACCACTACTAACAAGAAAATTATTCTTTAATCTACAATAACAAGATAACTATTCTACAAAAGCAAGAAAACTTCAAATATAGTGTTGATGGTTATGTCTTCGGTGTCTTATGATATCACGATGGCATTTAATAACTAACGATAACTCGAGAGGGATAAACTCAATATTAACTTTTATAGAAAAGTGAAAGGTATGAATTAGGCAATCTAATGAGAACTTGGCCATTATAGAAGAAACATCAACTACCGTGAGAATCCATGTGATTCTTCAATTTAATCATCAACAATAGGAAAACACTATTCTACTGAATTCAAATGTACTCCTATGCTAATGCAAACAAATTCACACTACTAGATATTTACAACTAAGAACTAAACTCAAAATCAAACTTCGAATTAAAATTGCAATCTAGATATAGAATGGAAATTGCATAAAGTAAATTAAACTAATCCTATTTTTAACAATTTAAATTGCAAAGGGAAATACTCATAAAAACATAACTCAAATCCTATTTCTATTTCAGCATATACCAAGAGAATTAGTAAGCAAACTAATTGAGCAAACTAGATAATCAAATTAAGAACTAAATTCAAAGCTAACAACTAATCATCCATCGAAACCTTGTCAAAGAAACCATTAACTCAATACTATGTTTTAACTTCTGTTTCAGCATTCATAAATTCTAACTATCATCTAATCATACATTGGGGTTAGTGGCTTAAGCTTAAGCTTATTTCCTATTTAATTAGAGAGACATGGCATATTAACAATATCCTTCATAATCAACCCGCAACAAGAAACTGAAACAATTAAACTATAAACAACAATTACACAGTAAGTAAAAAAATGATAAAAACACATGTACATGAAATAAAAGAAATAACAATTACACTACTCGAATTCACAAGCTAACTAACTAAATATTCACCCAGACCACTGGTGGGCCCCCCAACAGGTTGTGTCTAGTCCTCAATAGTGAATCACGAGCTCAAGAAACACGATTTCAACATTTAAATTAAAAATACAGTTTACACAAGTAGCCCAAGCAACATTATTTCAACATTTAAATTAAAAACACAATTTTACACAAGTTTTTGAAAATCTCTTGAAACAACAAAAACAATGCTAGCTTCATAATTCTGAACTTAACTATCATTTTTCTATTTGTCTGACCACTGTTGTGGTATTTATAAAGGTTACAAGATGAGAGGTCGACCACTAGAAGGGTCGACCTCCTCTAAAAACAATAAATTACACTTAGTGCGTTTTAACCGCCGCTGGCTTCTAGAAACTAAGAGATCCAATCAATGCTTAGCATCACAACCCAATCCAAGTTGTCAGAATCTCAGTAGCTGGAGGCCACGAGAACAAGAAAAACCCACGTCACCGATTTTCCCATCACTGACCGCCAATATGATAATCGCCAACTTGCCCACGGTTTTAGTGCAAGATGGAGTGTCGGACGCAGTGTCAGATGGAGTACCGGATGCAGTGCCAGATGGAGTACTGGATGGAAAAACGCCATGCGATTTTGCCCCGTGACACACAGATCGCAAGTTAGCTTCTTGGAATCATTAAATCATGCTGAATTAAACTTGAAACCATCATAAAACATCAATCATACGTACCTGGTATATGTTATGGCGATTTGATACAAGAATCCTTCAAAACGTCTTCAAAATAGTAAAATACATATACAATATCGGTCAAAAAGGATCTAATCATCATCATTAAATTAACCAGATCGCGAGCCCAACAAGAATGATGAAGCATATGAGTTTCTCAAAGAACACCAAGGAGGAACAAAGCTCCTTGAGAATTATCTCACCAACCAGAGAGTTGACAACAATTCCACTTAGGTCGAGGTAAGTTATTTGAAATACCCATATAAACAGTTTGCCTAGCCTTTTTCCTGAATAACTAGACTAGATTGCACGACCTCTGTGCCAAAATACATTGTGTACATTCTCCACTATGTTATTCATGAAGATGTCATAATTGACTGGGCCTGGATCATCTCAAATGAGATTTCGTTTCAGTTGGGTGGCCTAAGAAAAACCATAAAATTTTACACGACTTTGTATTTTTTTTCCAAATGAAAATTAGCTCAAAATTATATTCAGATATAATTTTTTTTACATGACTTTGTATTTGATCTATGTTATTTCCTATTGTCACATATTTGAAGACTTGACTAGGGAAATAAATGTTGATTTTAAGAAGGAACTGGCTTCTGTCTGGTACCCAGATTTATGGAGACATAAATCCCAATATAATTTTTATGCGGTCGAAAATGGTTTTATGTCTTCTTTCAAGAAATTGATTCATGGTCCTACTGCATCGAGGTTGTCACTCGAGGCTGCATCCTTTCTCATTGAGAAATGGATTTTTGAAACTTTGGAGGAATTGAATGTTTTGAGACTCTTTGGGTTCCAAGGGAAACCCTTGTTGTTACCCTTCTATGTGTTTGATCGACTTTTTTTCATCAGAGTGTGTAGACAATATAAGTACTCGACACACGTTTTCAACGAAAAAAGAAAGAAACAATTTATTCCATTTCCATGGAGGGCTGGGGAAATAATTGTAAAACATATTTCCCATTTGGATGAATTTGTTGGTCAATTGGATCAACTTGGTCTGAAAGAATCCCAAGCCACTAAGGGTTTTGATCCTAAATGCTCATTTTCTACACACATTTCTCTAGTTGGATATTCATCATATTTTAGTAAGTCAGAGCAATTCAAAGAAGGAGGGAGAAATAACCAAAATCTCCCTGAGGCCTCTGTTTAAGAAACCCTAAATGACATTGAAGAATTGGAAAGCACCAATAAGTGCTACAACAAGAGGGGTAGAGAGGCAACCAATAATAACCCTAACTCACCCAATATATCTCAAAAGGTACTTCAACAAAAACTAAACTTAGAAGTAGTGGTATGGAACAAAGAATGACATCCACCTGAAATTCAGACAATGATGGAGATAAAGACCCTACTAAGAAAATAATGGAAAAATATCATATTGTACACACTTCCATAAAGAGAAAAAGAGAAACTCAAAAAGCGAAACAAGATGTACCTGAAATTGAGGAAAGTGCCAAATCCATGGAAGTAGATGATGTAATGGAAGAACCCACCTGGTCAGAGTAGAGATTGATTTTAACTTGGGAAATTGCTGAATATCTAGCTTCCCAAGAGATGAAATTTTTTGAATAAGAGTCTTTTACACTTCACCACGCAGAATACCACAAGAATTATAAAAAAATGTTGATAGAAAAAGTAAACATGAAGAATAAGAAAATTGTTGAGAAATGGAAGTCAGAAATTGATTTTCATGGGTTCCACCCTCGAAAATCATGCAATTGCATGATGCAATCGGGGAAGCATTTAAGAAATCCATTTTTGACATTGAAAAATGATATTTATTTTTAAAGGAAAGAATAAAGGAATTAGAGAAAACTCTATTTCAAAACCATTATTTGTCGAAGCAATCACTGCAATTAAGCTAGTACTTACTTTTGAAGAATTCCCATAAAGAAGTTCCAAATTGAAGGGTTCATATAGTTTATTGATGGCAATAAGAAAATATGTTAGAGATGGTACCAAGAGGATAATAGACTTAATCCTTGAAATTTGGGAATTAGCACAGAGTTTATAGATAGCTTCTCAACAAGGGTTCTGCACTTTATGGAATATCTCCAAAAAGACTTAGAAAATGATGAAGTATTTTATAAAGAAGCAGTGGGAACGTTTGTAGTGAAGGTTTCAAGCTTGAATGAAACACACAAAAGAGAACAAAACCTTCCCTCCAAAGTTCGAATGAAACAAATTAGTGCTTGTTGGCTAAAAAGAATCAAACGCCTAAGAGAGTTGTTGTATGAGTGTGATGCTGTGAACATTAAAAGGGGTGACATATTCCTGAAACTTGTTGATATTAAAAAAGAGTTAGATGGCTTGCATTTGCTAATGTATACAATACTTTTGTCAAAGGATAAACTATTAGAACAATTAGAATCATTAAAATTTGCATGGGCCAATGAATTTAGTGACTCGATTGAATTCTCCGAAGAAGATATATAAATGTGGCTTGACCATTATATAAATAAGAACGATGATATTGAAGACATGTTACACCAATTAAGCATTGATTTAAGAGAGTTGGAGAATGAGTTATTCGAAAATAATCCAAGTATGAAATAATGATTGCTCTGATGAGGGAGTATATAGAACAATGGTTAACAAAGGCCTTAGTTAAGATAATCAATACATATCAACAAGAAGCAATTACAACATTTATACCACCTCCAACACAATAGAAAATTTTTACAAAAGACGCCTCAACAAGCAAATGACAGTTCATAATTTCGATCACAGTAAGTCGAGTAGTCACCTTGTTCTTGCCTTCAACATTTTTCTATTCAGTCAATTGTCATTTTTCCTTTTTTGTTCCTAGCAACCTGTGAAACCTAAGGCTAACCCTCGACTATTTTCTTTTGTCTTCTATGTATCTTTTCATTTCATGGTCTGTGGAAGCCCCATTCCAGTCCTCTTTGAAGGAAAAACACAATTTACTTTTATTGTAACCCCAAACATTATTGCTTATTTTATAAAGACATCTATTGTTTTTTAGGGTTCCCAAAGAATTGTTTTGAGATATAACATTTTTGATCCTGAGGCTTTAATTTTAAGCATGAGATTTCATATATGCGTCTATCAAAATATTATTTGCATTTAAGGGAATGATCATTTAGAGTTCTCTACTATATGTGGTCCACACTTTCCTTTCCTTTGTTGAATATTGTGTATTACTTTGATGAATGCTGTGATGGAAATGCCATCCTATGATAATGTATACTCTATTGGTTTATAGATCTTGTAACATAGTGTAAATATTTACTTTATATAAGATACCTGGTCCTTTTCAAGTATTCTTTGCATGTGAGTATTTATTTCACAAATAATGCCTCGTCCTTTCCCAAACATTTTTTATATTCTTGTATGTTATTTAAAATAGAGGAGTACCACCTCTTTGAAAATGTAGGGGGATTTATCCTCGTGAGGTTGAATTAAATACCGTAAGCCAATATTTTAGATCCACCTCTTTGAAAATGTAGGGGGATTTATCCTCACGAGGTTGAATTAAATACCGTAAGCCAATATTTTAGATCCACCTCTTTGAAAATGTAGGGGGATTTATCCTCGCGAGGTTGAATTAAATACTGTAAGCCAATATTTTAGATCAACAAAAGGGTACAATTATAATGAAAGGGTACAATGAAGGGTTCTAGCCTACCTATTAATGTAACACTAGAAATGTAATAATTCAATATCTAGGGTTTAATAAGGGGTTTTGTACTTAACATGGGGCTTTGTCTAGAGCTTAACAATAGAAGACACTGCAAAGAAATTGTGGGATATGTTAGGGAACTTGTACTAGTTGAAATCCCTGGTAAATAAGTTGTTTCTTTGGAATAAATTGTACCTTCTGAGGATGCGTTATGGTAGCTAAGTAACAAAGCACCTAAATGCATTCAATACTGTGTTAATTCATCTTTTGTTTGTGGATAATTAAATCAATGAGGAGGAGAAATGTATCATTCAATTGTGTTCTTTTCCATGTTCATGGGACAACTTAGTCATGGCTATTAGGAGTAATTCAACCACATTAATGCTTGAAGACATGGTTGCATCTCTACTGTCAGAGGAAATGAGGCGGAAGAACATGGAAGGATTGACTAAATATGCCTTGATAGTGAGAGGTCGACTAGTTGACAAAGGAAAAAGGTAAATTCTTCAGTATAAAGTCTAATTCTAAGGGTAGATCTAAATCCACGGTTCCATCAACAAGAAGATGTTGGAAATGCGGTAAATTGGGTATTACAAAAGGGACAACAAGTCAAAGGTTGCTGAGAAATGTTAGGGATTTGGTGAGAATCGGTCGAATGAAGGAAATAATTTTCTAGAAAAGGAGGCTACATTTATTTAACATCAACAAGTACACATCCAAATCGTGATGTTTGGTTGATCGACTCAAGTGCGTCTTTTCATATGACACCTCATAGGAAATGGTTTTGTTAATACGAGAAATATGAAGGAGTAGATGTATTCTTGCTAGACGATTCAATAACCAAGATTGTTGGACGAGGGAGAGTCCGACTGATGCTAAAGGACGAGAGGAGTAGAACCCTTTGAGGTGTGCTACATATTTCAGGGTTGGAAATAAATCTAATATCTTTCAACAAAATGAGTGATGTAGGTGTGCACACTATATTTGATAAGGATTCATGCAAAATGGTTAGAGGAACGATGGTCTTGATGAGAGGAGTTTGGATTGGAACACTGTATAAGTTTTTAGGGAGTTTCAACTAGATTGGATGCAATGATACAACTGTTCTTGAGGTTGACTCGACTAAGGTTGACTTGACTGTTCCTCGTATAGTCGACCTAACCATGCTATGGTACCAGATGATGGGAGATATTGGAGAAAAAGGACTTCGAGCTATGCACAACAAAGGTATGTTCAAAGGTTTCCCTTATTGTACTTTAGAGGTTGATTTATGTGAACATTGCATCTATGGAAGACAAAATCATGTGAGATTCCCATCTGGAGCTAAAAGGGTAAGAGGGATTCTAGAATTGATACATAGTGATGTGTTTGGGCTTGTACTGGTACCACCAGTAGGAGGATCTCTGTATTATGTCTCCTTAATAGATGATTTCTCCAGGAAAACATGGCTATATTTTCTAGGAAAGAAATATGAGGTTTTCAGGAAGTTCAAAGAGTTTAATTCTCTATTGGAAAACTAGACAGATAAGAAGATTAAGGTGCCAAGAACTGACAACGGAGGTGAATTCTATAGTAAGAAGTTTGAGCAGTTTTCCAATAAATGTGGTATAACACACCAAAATACCACTCCATACACCCCTCAACATAATGGAGTTGCTAAAAGAGTGAACATGACGTTGGTAGAAACGGTAAGGAGCATGCTTAATGGTGTAGGGCTAACACAAGAATTCTGGGTAGAGGTGGTTGACACTACACAATATTTGGTAAATAGGTCTCCTTCATCAACGCTATTTGACTTAACTCCACATGAGGTATGGTTTGTTAAGGAGCCTTTGCTTTCACATCTCATAGTTTTTGGCTGTGATGCATTAATTTATGTTCCCAAGGAAAAGAGCAACAAGATGGACAATAAGGCATTCAAGTGTATTTTCATCAGTTATAAGGATGGAATGAAAGGATATAAGTTGTGGGATTTGGTATTGAAGACAAAAGTTTATATTCGTGATGTGGTATTTAGGGAAAGTCAGAGGAACTTCTAGAATTGAAGAGGCTAAAATGGAGAAAGAACCAAAGAAATTGGTGTTTGAGCTGAGGAACAAGGAACATGATTCAAACAATTCAACTGAATCAGATGAAGAGGTGGAAATATAGACTCTAGTTGTAAGGAGGTATGAACGAGTAAGTAAACAAGCTGAAAGATATAACTTTAGTGATATTTTATCTCTTGTTGCAAAATTAACTTCCATTAGATTATTAATGTCTCTGGATGCAACATTTGATCTTGAGATAGAGAAAATGGATGTGAAGACAATGTTACTACATGGGGACTTGGACGAAGAAATATACATGAAATATCTCAAAGGATTTGTAGTAAAAGGAAAGAAAGAGCGTGTGTGTAAGTTGAAGAGATCCCTTTATGGTCTAACACAATCACCAAGGATGTGGTACCAAAATTTCGACATGTACATCCTTAGTTTGGGGTTTCTAAGAAGCAAGGTTGATCATTCTGTGTTTTCCAAGAAATAAGGAGATCATTTTGTATATGTATCACTGTATGTCAATGAAATGATGTTGGTTATAAAAAACATGGATGTAATAAAGGAGGTGAAGATGTAGCTATTCTCGAAGTTCGACACGAAAGATCTTGGTACTGCCAACTTTATTCTGGGAATGGAGATTAAAAGAGATTGTGCAGTTAGAAAAATTTGGTTAAATAAGAGGAAGTATATTGAAACAGTCTTAAAGCGTTTCAACATGTAGGAGTGATAACCGGTTAAGGAGCATGTTATTGTATGGATAAAACTAACTGTTGAACAATGTCCAAAGACACATGAAGAAATAGAAGACGTGACACATGTTCCCTATGCTATTGTTGTTGGTAGTATAATGTATGCAATGGTATACACTCAACCAAATATTTCTCATGTAGTGGGAGTATTGAGCAGATACACGTCGACACCTAGGAAAGAGCATTGGCCTATTGTAAAAAAAGTGTTCAAGTACTTACGTGGAACAATAGAGTATGCAATATGTTACCAAGGGAAACTTGAAACTAATAGGGAAGTGAATGTACATGGCTTTGCCGACGTCGACTGGGCTAGAGGTCTTGATCAACGAAGGTCAACCAATGGATATGTGTTAAGATTGTTCGGTGGTGTAATTAGTTTGATGAGTAAGAGACAAGTGGTAGTAACCTTGTCGACAATAGAATATGAATACATGGTATCCACCGATGCAAGAAAGGACACAATTTGGTTGCATAGATTGTGTTAAGGGATTGGGTTTGAACAAAAATCTATGAGGATAAATTGCAACAACCATAGTGAAATTTTCTTGCCAAAGAACCTAACTTGCTTTTATAGGATGAAGCATATTGATGTACAATACTATTTCGTGAGAGACATGGTGGAAAGAAAGAAGGCGTTGCTGGAGAAGGTAGACACTTTGGAAAAAATAATAGACTCTTTGACCAAGTCAATGAGTGCTATGAAGTTCTCTTAGTGCAGAGAGGCAATGGGAATTTCTGCCCTGGGTCAGTGAACAAAATTTCAAGATCTCCTATTTTTGCAAAGAAGACAACAAGTGGGAAAATGTTGGGAGTGTTATGTTCTTTGCAGCGGAAACATAGTCAATCGACTCGCTAGTTGAGGTTTAATGATTAGGTGAACGTTCAACTGGATGGTTAAGTCAATTCGAGGGTCAAAAGGTTAGTCGACTGGTGGTTGACTAGTTCGTAGCAGACTGTAGGTTGACTTGTTCATAGTAGACTGGAGGTGGACTAGTGGTTGACTGTTTCATAGCCAATTAGAGGTCGACTGTTTCGTAGACGACTGGAGGTTGATTGGTGGTTAACCATAACAAATTCCCGAGATTCTTGGGATCACAACCAATCATCTTCATGGATATGTAACCATCTTTGGGTTCCATGAATTAGGGTTTTGCATGTGTAGATGCCTATAAATATGGCATTATATTGTCGAGATTGTTAGTTCATTGTTGTGAGCATGTGTAATGGTCATGATGTAGATGGAAGCCAAATGGCTCAGGGTTGTTCTTGTAATTAAGAAAGAGAGTAGGATGGTGAATTGGTCTTAGGTGTGGACCAAGGTTAGTCATGTAACTCTTTATTTGGTGAATGAATAAGACAACAAGAGAGAGAGTTGCTCAAGCATTTCTAGTTTTACAGGTTAAGAGTTTCCAGGGTAAAACTATATGTAATGTGTGTGATTACCATTGTTTACTTTATGTTTAATTATGTCTTATCTCTCATGTTTGGTGTAGATTCTCTACAAAATCTAGATTGGTGGTCTAGGTTTATTTACTCCATATAGTTGGGTGGGTTCTTATAATTTTATCCTCCCCTACATATGATGCTATTATTCATTTTATTCTCCACCCACCCCGACTCATGATACTATTATTCATCTCCTTACATTATCCATATCACATTCATTAGATCCAATTCTATTACTTACATGAATGTCTAACAAGCCTTGATAAGGTTAGTTTGTGTCCTAGAGATATTATTTCTTTGTTTTCCTACTCAAGACCAACATGCTTACCGCATAATGTACCTCTATCCTCAATGATGCTCATCAATAACTAAAACCATCCCCTTCCTTAGTTTTCTTCCTAACTTGACTTCTTCTCAGGCCCTACTCTCATTCCTTCTTGCCTCTCTACTTCTCAAGCCCTAACATTCTTAGCTTTATTCACTTAACCTATTCCCCAAACCCCACATATGATGCTATTAAGAGTATTCTTATCCACCCACATATGATGCTATTAATAATATCCTCACCTTCTCCATATCACATGAATCATATCTATTTCTTTGATTAATGTGAATGTACCCCTATCTCTCAAAGGCAATAGAAGGGTCTAGGAAGTCACTAGTATGGAAAGAAAACCAAATGGAGAAGAAACCTTACCGATAAAGAAGACATTCTAATATCGACCTTCTTAAAAAGAAAGTCTAAAGAAGACACTAACTTCCTTGATTGAGTAGTCATTAGAATGGGAGGGTATCATAGTCTATGTTACAACTATTTAGTTAAGAGTTATGATTGAGAGGATAACTAATTAGCTGAGGGTTATGATTGCTTCAAGGTAGGAGGATGGAGTAGAAGGGAAATAATTGTTAGAGGTATATTCTTGACCTTATGCTAATTCACTTTGTGTTACAACTACTTAGCTAAGTTTTATGAGTGATAGGGTTAACACACCTCCTAGGGTTTGGGTTACAACTATTCCCAGGGTTTGATGTGATAATATGTTCCTATTGTTCTTTATTCAGAAAGAAATATCCATAATGGGGATGCTCATATGTAAATTCAGATGTACAACTTCACCTTCCAACCACTTATATACTAATATACTAAGTGGTACAACTTCACCTACTAATAGATTTAAGTGGTTTGGAATGGGGATTTACCTTAGCTTAGAATGGGGACAAAACATATATAGCTATCATTTCTATCTCAATCTCTTATCCCCAAGTGCATGGTTGAGGAACTTATATCAATATCATTCATAAGCAACCAAATATCTCCTGCAGTCTTAACTTGAAACTAGAAGCACACACATTAGTTAAAAACAAAATCAATTCATTAAGCAATTTGACACGACTTCACTACCTAATCAATATCTTATGGGGTGGAAAGTCATAGGTAAGAATGAATCTCTCCTTATTTACAAGTGGGTAAGTCACTTTTTGAAGGCCCCACTCTACACCTAGAAAAATAGTCTTCCCCGATAGATGGATAGAACCCTTCATCCTGGATAAATCCATAGAGTTCATAAGCAAGCGACTGAATATGTCCTACGGTTACCCACACAGTGAGTATAGAGGGAAGTGAATCATAAAGCAAGCCACTAATTTCACTAAAGGATCACAAGTGTAGCAATTCATAAGGCACAAACCTTTACCCCTATCCCAACAAGTCATAAGGCAAGAACCTTTCCCCAATAATCCTTACCCTCAGAAATAAGCCCCCCCCTACCAAGAACCTTTACCCAATAACCCTCCCCCCATCACTAAACCTTCTCCATGAGGCAATAACCTAAAATATATGCTCAAGAAGTCATAAGGCAAGAACGTTTCCCCCCTAGCCCAACAAGTCATAAGGTAAGAACCTTTCCCCATAAGGCAAGTACTCCAACTTGTTCTTTGAACTATATATCCTTACTTGCATGTAATAGTATGTCTCTTTCCTTACCTTAATTTTATGTACTTGTAAATCATGAGGTGAGTACTTTCCTGTTAAGCAAATAATTCTCTGTTGAGTACTCCTACTTTTCCGTGACTAGCGCAAGGAGTAGTTACTTATCTAAGGGAGTACTTCTCCATATGACATGGAGTACTTATTTGTATGATAAGATATGTATCTCTCTAGAATTGGGATGAGTTACTTATCTGAATGGTTCTGACTAGATATAATCTCTCACTTATAGTGAACTCTCTATCCTTTACGACTGAATCTTTACGATCGTACTATAATGTACTGTATCGTAGGACCTCACTGACTACACCTTCCTCGAATCAGTAGAAAGACCAGAGGGAATATTGTCGGCAAGGCCTCTTCTTTGGCATCGATGGAGTGACCAATCATGATGCAATGCCTCCTATCCCCAAGCTATGTTATGGGAGGTCAACACTAGATTTTTCATTATGTTTTTATGCTCTATCGACGTTATTCATGATATCAAATAAATACTTTTTTAATTAACACAGATATGACGAAGATGCTTTGATGCTCTATCAGTGCTAATAGAAATAGTATTTCCTAAAGTCAAGTATCAAGGAAAGACTTTGTTACTTCAAAATAATAGGGAAGGGATAACCATTTCATTTGAGGGTAGTAAATATTAGAAGGTCTTATCTCAGATCATATAAGGTAAGCTTTCAAACCTAATTGTTTTAGGTAAGCTTTCAAAATTATCCCATCATATCAAGTAAGCTTTCTTACCATGGTTCTCATGTGTTGCAAAGAGTTTGAGAAAAAGGAGTAGAAGAAGACAATAAAAACACGAAAGAGAAGAATGGCTCGACCATGTTTGAAGACATGGATTTTTGGTATAATGTTGTGGAGATGGGAAGAGAGAGAACACCTAGAATTGATTCTACTAGAACAATCAAAGTAAGAGTAGCCGAAAAGCTCAAAAGTGACAGTACCTACCTCACAACAATCTGCATTGTCCTCTGCACTTGTTGCACAAAGTTTATCTACTGTAAAAGAAAAGATGACAACAATTGTTAGATATTAAGGCCTAAGTGACTCGAGCAATAGAACACTTCAATGTCTATTGTTCCTTATGTGAGACCTAAGCTAAATGGATTAGGTATTTCATAAAAAAAATCTAAATAACTTTCCTAAACCAATATTTCAAACAATAGGATGGAATATTGTAAATATTTCTATAGGACTTGTTCCCACACGTTACCGTTGTTAATTTATCCTCCTTTTAAAAAGAGGAAAACAAAGCAAAAAATTAAGATTGAAGATGTTGGAGCAAAAGATTCAGAAAGGGTTAGGAATGCCAAGTTGTTACAAAGCTTAGAAAAAACCTCCTCTACTAAGAGCTGAATGCATCAAAGATACTCTAAGAGGCGACCCAAATGATTTCAATCTAGAAATAGACACCAGAGTATACTGATGAAGAATATAAGATTATTCGATTGAACAAGGAAGACCCTGAAACCATTCAAGAGGATCAACCTGGACCTATTTAGTCATTTTTTATTAAGACATTAATTCAAAAGGGTCATGTATCATAAATTTTCCCTTACTCACTCCATTTAATATCTAAACCTACATATACTACCTCTTTCTAGTCACGGTTTTAGTTAATAGTTGATGAAATAAATTTATGAAACAGAGAAGTGGTGGTAGAGACAAACAAATAATAATCCTAGGCTTATGGAAATAGGTTTCAAATTGAAATTAAATTTTCAAATAGTGGTTGAGAGAATTTGCAACTTATCCATAATGATTATTCAAAATTAATTCAATACAAGATACACATGTCCTTGGAGCATATGAATACTAGAAAGGTTTCCCTACCACATTGTATGATGAATGGTTTCACATAAATACATAACATGATTTTATTTTCCTTGATCTTTGTTATACCATCTTGCAAACAATCTACATATGCATTTCCCTAAAAGGTTACAACTACAACTTCTGTGTCTGCAAGTGTGGGCATGATCAATTTATTGGGGATGTTGGTTTGGGGCATGCCTATTTATCATGGAATATGAGAAAATGTTGGTTAATACTATTTTGGGGCAAGAAGTGGGGCTTCTGTGGTTACAACTAATATGGCTTTAGGCATGCTTTTGGATGGTTCACTACTGAAAATTCAGATGCAAATCCCTATTGCATTGCTTGAGTGTCATTTCTTGTCTCCAACATAGAATTTACTGTGGTTTCTCATAACAATAGTGTGGAGCAAGATTCATTTGTGATGTTTACGTGCACTTATGTTTATCTCACTAGATCAAGTCCAACTCTTGGGTTGAATATGGGATTGCCATGCATGTTCTTCTGAATCTCAAGAAGTGAAATTGTGAGAATTGCATAAATATTTTCCATCCTAGTAAAGGGAAATCGTTAGAAAGCATGGCTTAGTGTAAGGGTTACACGTGAAATTGAGAAATCTATGAGATAATGGATAATTATGGTTAACAATTTCAAATTTTTTCTTTTCATATGGGGCGAAACATCATATTAAGAACACCAATTTTTTCTTTGTCTGAACCATGCTATATTCTTCTTGTATTGCATTATAGTACTATATTTTTCATGTATATTCTATATCAATATGATTTTCCCAACATCTTGTTCAATCTATGATACATAAGTCATATTGCAAAAAGATTACTCAAGAACGTTCTTGTGGCTTGTGTTTTGCATAGGAGATTGGAATGAATGACATAGGTCAACGATTTTTCAAACCAAGCTTCATGGAAGCTTATATTCAGGCCACTTTAAGTCCTAGACATGAAGCCTCTAATAGTCCTAAGACCTTTGTAAGTATGGAAAACTTGCAGAACCAATGAATCTCCTTCAAACAATGTTGAACAAGGGCCTAAACCCAGATGAAATCGCCAATGATACACTAATACACTACCTTTTCAATGAAGGTAAGTTTGAGGAAGCTACACATTTTCTGATGCTAGTGCTAGAAAAGGTCACACCATTGAGCCCATTACCTTCAAATCCCTAATAAATTATTTCGGCAAAAAGAGCAATTTGGAGGAGTTAGTTAAGCTTAATAAAAAACTCTAGGAGTTAGTACATACTCAATTCTGTTTTTTATAGTACAATTTTGGGTTGTCTCTACAACGATGACAAGCCTAAAAATAACACAATCCTTATAAGATGTTTATTAGACAAGTGATACAATCCCAATATAATTCACTTTAATAGTTTTGTGCATTATCCAAGCATTCAATTTTTTTTTTGATGATGCAATGATTATATTGAAGGGGATGCTGGAGAAGGGTCACATGGTTGATATTACAACCATCAATAATTTGCTTCTGGGTCTTTGTGAGTAGAAAAAAGTAGGCTACAAAGCTCTTGTACAAAGGCCATGCCTTGAACAAAGTTACCTACCATACCCTCATGGGTTTTCTTTGTGATGAAGTTAAATGTCATGTAGTTGTGGAGTTATTGCTTTCTTTTTGGTCGAAAGGCCATGTTTGGAATGCTATTACATGTAATGTATTGATCGATAAACACTGTAGGAAGTGTAATTCAGAAGAGGCCAGGAATATTTTGGCATGAAATGTTGGGGGTATAAAGCATCAAATTTGTAAGAGACTCTTGAGCTTGTGGAGATAAGAAAAATATGACTCGAGAAAAAACTTTTGAAAGGAAACAACCCATTTATTATATCATTACATTCTAACATCATCATCATGAATGTGCTAGAAGAATGAGGCATACTTAGAAAAATTGGAGCCATGGTTCATGCTACTTTTGGACTTGTTGATGTTTCAAGAGCAAGCATTGTGACTTATTTTGGATTTGAGTAGTATTGCTATCATATTGCTGCCCCATTGGGGTTATAGATATTGTGTTTATGTGTTATCGTTTATCTATAATTTCTATTGAAAGGTATTACTGTTAAGGAATGACCAATGGTTAAATAACTTCATCAAGTGTACAAGCTCTCCATAGATATAGCCATGATAAAAACAAACAACCTAGACAAATTGAGAGACCTAAAAGGAGTTAGATCATTTAAGAGTGGCCAAAAATAAAACAGGAAATATGGAAGGCGTAATGAATAAAGCAAAAATTCCTTGATGGCCACATGATGTCTTCCGACATTGATTTTCTACTACATGACAAAAATTTACAAATTAAACTATAAACTTCATTTAAAGCTAGGCCATGTTTAAGGGACATCCATACAAATATGAACAAATGAAATCATTGTAAAAAATACACCGTAGAATAGAATCGTCATAATAACGATCGTAATTTTCATGGAAGTTTAGACAACATCATATTCATCGGTTACTTATTCCACATATCTTAAAATTCATCATGTTCCAGTTGATGAGGAAGTTCTTGCATCTCTCTCTCTCTTTTTCTTTGAATAAATTTTATTTGCATATTTCCAAGTCTTTTCCCTTGACTCCACATGAATGTGAATTACAAAAAGCATAGTACCGATAATTTTCATGGAAGCTGAGAAACCATCATACTCGCACATTCTATATATATGAAAATTCATTATGTTCCAAATGTTTAAAAAGTTCATGCACATTTCTCCTTTGCTTAGTCTTAATTTTCTTTTCATATTTTCCAGCCTTTTTCCTTTTCTCCAATGCATGAACCTGAATAAGAAAAAAAAAATGTTTGTTAGGCGAGAAATTTTACCTAGTGCCACCCAAAACCAAATCCATATATAATTCTCAATGAATGAACACAATAGTAGGTCAATGGGACTCACAAGTACCACATGTGTGAGTACATAGTGGGGCCGTGAAAGTAAATGCTAAACCTAATCTATAAAAAGAGAAAATCCCAAAAGCTAGATAATACTACTAAAAAACAATGCAGATACAAAGAAAAACCCTTGTCGAACATAAAATCTTCTTGAGAAACAAAAATTCATACATTACAAATACACACATCAACATATTTCAGTTGCACACTACTTATGGGCATGGCTCCATCATTATTGTATTTTCCAGCAAAATATATGAAAATATCAAAAAGAGGATATGAAAGCATAATCCAACCCAATGGATTTAATATGGTGCCATTTTAAGTACACCCAACCCAAATGTTACGAGGAAAATCTCTCTATGGTCAGGGGCAAACCAAAACAGACAGAATGACACCCAAAAATCAACTCTAATCCCAAGTATGCTATATAAATGAAAATGCTAACAAGAGAAGGTTGGAAGCCCACCTCATTCAGACGTTTGAAGAAGACCACTATTGAGCACGCGACCCAAGGCTTTACACCTGTAACTTGTCCTCAATAACCAAGATACACAAGCATGTGAAAATTATATAGAATGTTAGCATATAAATTAGCATAATCCATTAACATACACAACAAATATGCCCATGGAAATTAATTCAAATATTTGCAATATATAAATTGGACGAGAAATGAGTATTTCTATTAATGTAATCAACATAAGTACATAGGTGACAAACTTATGTAACGACACATATCGGAACCGAGAAACTAAGTCTCTCTAGCTAGGCCTTCACCACTTCAATCCTCCACAAAGGCAAGCTCACAAGTAGTAGGAGTCAATGAGGTTCTCCATCTCAAGATAAGAAGAACTTGGGGGTTGAACATAAGGAGTTCAGACTTTCAAGGACAAAGGGAGGCAGGCTCAATATGAGGTGAAATTTCTCTGGAATGTCTTTGCTCTCAATGTGATGAATTCTCTCAAGGATTTATATGGATCAATTTATAGCCTCCAAATGGAATTGAAGGGTTGAGTCCGAGTGTTTCCAGTATATGGAAGGTCAAGGATCATGGATCTCATGACATGGCATGGAAAGCCGACATATTTTTTAATTTTTGAGAACAAAACCCGTTGTGTGTGGGCTATAATGGGGCAACCTGCCTATACCCAAGTTGTTTAACTGTGGGTCACGTATATGGACAAAAATATGTATTTTTGGCTCTGAAGCGAGCAAAAAGGGGAAATTAAGTCTGCAGAGGGAAATGGAAGGCCATCAAAGCAACATGCATGGAGTAAGGAAAAATTTTCTATAACAGATGCCCCCTAATGTGTGAGGCTAGAGGAGTATCTGCGATGGCTGAAATACATTATAATTCCCAGAAGTGGAGTAATGAAGACTCAACTGAAAGTACTAGTTATTCATGAGAAGATTACAATTCATATTGACTATGTACACATGGTTGCCAATCTGAATTACACTGTAGATCCATGTGGATGTATATCAAATAGTTGTTCATGGCCATGAATAGGAAATACAAAGTGGATATATGCCATAGGTTGTCT